>JAMKCH010018985.1:0-39369 GCA_023653785.1 Ophioderma brevispina | reverse complement strand
CTTAAAAAGGCTTTTCACTACTTTTGTTTTTACATGTTTGAAAAGCCTCACTAAATATCTCAACAAAGTAAACCAATTCAGACTGATGGGCTCAACAGGGTTTTAATGGCAGCTGAAACAAAAATACATGTTTTTCAGGTTGACAGCTGATTGACCAGATTTTGACCATTGGGGCCCCGAGTGTCCCCTGAAATACAAAGAGAAGGAACTTGGTTAAGATAGTGGAGGTAGGCCTTGTAGGGACATAAGTGCAAATACTCACAATGATCTTCCAGGCCTCTCTATTTTTACACAGGGTGGTTCCAAAGTGAAAATTTCTAAAGTTGCATCTACCTATGAAACAGGCCCTACACTTTACCGGCAATCCGGCCAACAAGTGCCATGACCTGGATTCTTCAAGTGAACCAATTGGCTCACCTCAACCGACGAAATCAAATATTGGGGATCACGCCCCCTCCCCCCGGCTATGCCACTGACAGGGAATAAAGATGGCAGCTTCCTGATTAGAGTACAATTGAGTACATTTGTTAGAATAAATCTGGATTTTTTTGCAAGGAATGTTCTAATGACCATGAAAACCATCTGGTATCTCTTATTTAGGGATATTTTATTATTTATGTGACGATATATTCATGCCAATAAATTCCTTCCAACACCTGTTATGAAGTTGATGTAATGAAGTATGACCGTTATAGTAATTCAAACGCCAAATAAAAATAAAAAGCAACACAATCTATTGGCAATGTTTACATGACGAATTTTAATCACTATGTACACTTAGTAGTACACAATATACATTATACAGGGTGAGTAAAAAAAAAACTTGACCCTGATTGTGTCCGCCATTTTGAATTTTTAAATAATATATATCTAACATGTGGTATCAGCGGAAAGCTTATTTCGTTATCTTTAATTTGCTGCAAAGATCATTCCAATCGGTTAAGTATAGACCGAGCTACAGTCTTTCGAATCAAGAATCTGCAGTGAATAAATAGCCTGATTTTCTTCTGGACACGGATTTCCTTCGCCGAACGCCGTTCATTTCAATGTGAATCCGTGGACAGAGCAGAAAACCGACTACTTGATTCAAACTATTGTAGCTCGGTCTATACCTAACCGATGTGAATGATCTTTGCAGTAAATTAAAGATAATGAACCCAGCTTTCAGATGACACCAAATATGTTAGATATATATTACTTAAAAATTCAAAATGACGGACACAATCAGGGTCAAGTTTTTTTTGACTCACCCTGTATATAAAATGAATGTTGCTCATTATGATCCAGATATTGAATTTTGTATTACTAGCACTTGGTAAATCAGTTGCCAAAGATAAGGACACCAATTTGATATTAATATGCAAAAATTTAAGCATTCTTTCTCTAGTCATTTAAAATTTCTTTCACACATGATGCAAGCATAAGCAATAATTGAATTTTATTATCAGCACAAATCGGCCATTTATACTTCGTCCGGCCTGAACTATAAGGAGTGATGTCATAGCTTTCGCGCAGCTATTGTGCATGCGCGTCGCGAACGCCTACTTTGTACGCACGCGATTATAGCTGCGGCCTACTGCGATTCGCAAGTTGAAGACTGCGTGAAAGCTCTGACGTCACTCCTTAGTTCAGGCCGGACGAAGTATAGATGTTTATTACATTCAATCTATGTCAGCTCACTCTCGGCTAATATCGCGCAACACTTGTTTACCTCAATGTGTGAAAGAATTTGCAGTATGACCAATGCAATATTTTCATAAGTTGAGCCACTTCAAAAAGGTCACGTCAACCTTGAACGACAGTTATTTTAAAGGTCATCATGGGGTCAGGAAAAAAAAATACTCAAATGTGGACATGGCCAAAAAATTGTCTTGTAATGAGGATATAAAATGCAGAGTTTGTGCTATTGGAGTTATCTGCAAAAAAGATCAAAAATCAGTTTAAAATTACTTTAAATATGTAAGCCTAGCTATATGCAAGTCATCTCTACTTGGCATCATATTGTTTGTGTATTTTCAGTCGATCCCACAATGCATCAGTTTTGGGAAATTTCACCTCAATAGGGTCATGTGAACACATAAAAATCCTATTCTTAACACATAAAAACCCTCATTTTAGCCCACAAAGCGTTAGTACTAATAGGGAACTTTTTGCAAGATTATGAAATGTCTTGTTTTTTTTTTTTTTTTTTTTTCGCAGCTATTGTGCATGCGCGTCGCGAACGCCTACTTTGTACGCACGCGATTATAGCTGCGGCCTACTGCGATTCGCAAGTTGAAGACTGCGTGAAAGCTCTGACGTCACTCCTTAGTTCAGGCCGGACGAAGTATAGATGTTTATTACATTCAATCTATGTCAGCTCACTCTCGGCTTTATCGCGCAACACTTGTTTACCTCAATGTGTGAAAGAATTTGCAGTATGACCAATGCAATATTTTCAGAAGTTGAGCCACTTCAAAAAGGTCACGTAAACCTTGAACGACAGTTATTTTAAAGGTCATCATGGGGTCAGGAAAAAAATACTGAAATGTGGACATGGCCAAAAAATTGTCTTGTAATGAGGATAAAAAATGTAGAGTTTGTGCTATTGGAGTTATGTGCAAAAAAGATCAAAAATCAGTTTAAAATTACTTTAAATATGTAAGCCTAGCTATATGCAAGTCATCTCTACTTGGCATCATATTGTTTGTGTATTTCAGAAAAGAAATCATTTTAACCAGCTGCGATATTAAAGTTATGTGGAAGGAAAGGTCAATGGTTAACTGCAGAGGGTGTTTTGAGTCGATCCCACAATGCATCAGTTTTGGGAAATTTTACCTCAATAGGGTCATGTGAACACATAAAAATCCTATTCTTAACACATAAAAACCCTGACTTTAATGCTCATTTTAGCCCACAAAGCGTTAGTACTAATAGGGAACTTTTTGCAAGATTATGAAATGTCTTGTGGTTCTTAAACTTTTGGAAAACTTTTTATCCCTAAGTACTGGCATGTGTTTAGTACAGTACGGTATAGGCACATTGCTATGCATCATGGGATTGATTCAAAACACCCTCTGGGTTAACTCATAGCCACTAATCATGTGCACCTTGTTACTAAGGTAACCAAGTATAGCAGATATGGTGAACAATTCTTTTTTTAACTCCCCTCAGCTGGAAAGCAACTTGCAGCACATTTTAATAAAATGAAATGAATTTTTACTTTTGACCCTGTACACATTTTAGATAATTTAAAACTTGATTTTTTTGCACGTAACTCCAGAACCATAATTCTGAGCTAGCACAAGCTGTATACTTTTTTTAATCCTTATTAACAGACAAACAAATGTGCATGTAAACTACATTTGAATATTTTTTCCTGACCCCATGAATAATGACTTTTAAATAACCTATGCTATCCTGCACAGCCTATTCCAGTAGGCTGTGCACATTTTGACCTGTGGAGCCATTTCAACCGCATTTTGTTTTTTTTTACTTAATAAACTGAAAAAAGTCACTTTTTTAGACAACAGATGTTAGTTAGTTAAACCAAAGTTTTAAATCCGATTTTGTCCCTGCTAAACGGAGATGGCTGCATTCATCTTACACTCAAAAAATAATATGTAATTTGTATTTTGTTTTTTTTAGCTACCCTCCTGTAAAAACACTTTTCTTTGCTTAAGCAGTAAAAACACACATAAGTCGTCAGCTGGGCATGATATGAGTTGCAAATGCTTGTGTGGGCATGGTTGTCTTCTTTTGTACAATCTTTACTTTGAATTAGAGGTTCATGGCTGAATATTTTTAGCTTCGAGTGCATTGGCCAAAAATCAATGCACGCGCGCTCAGTTTGACAACAAATAATGGCACAAGCCCCGCAAGGGTGAGTGCCATTATGAGTCTGCTCAAATTGACGCAAGTGCACTGATTTTTGCCATTGCACGAGAAACTAAAAATATGCAGACATTAACCTAATTCATAAACATTATTTCAGCAGACATTAAAAAAAATATGAATAGGCCTATGTCATTAAATCAAATGCAGTAGGCTAATGTTTCTAACAAAAAGATGCACATACCCGCCCATAAAATGAATCAATCCAATGCTGCGCGTAAATGTTCTAAGCACTCTGCGTATGCTCATTAACATAAGGACTGTGCAATGACAAATATCAATGCATATTTCGTCTCTCAAATCTGGACCATTGTTTGACTCCTCATTTCATTCACAACTATATTGGCAATTATAGCATCTTCCCAAAGTTAGGCTTAAAGAAGACAATCTTAAAGCTTGCAAAGCTCGGATGGGAAAAGCATGTTTATTTCGAGGGTTGACAATCAGCAAGCCTTAACTCAAAAAATTAACTGGCTTTTGAGAAATGTGATGTTTAATATTTTCTACTAAGAAAATTAATCATACTCAAAATGTAACATCTCATAAAGCTCATAGATGGTACTGTAAAGCAAAATTATATAAACTTTAGTGTAAAACAAAGAACAAAGTTTTACTTAGAACAGCAGAATTAAAGAAATTCTTTAATATTCTTTTAAGGGCTGAGTTACGTCTTCTGATGGTAACTGAAACGGTAATCGGTGAGTTACATCTTCAATCTGCCTGTGATTGACACATGATTTCAATCAGATGTTTAAGCATGTAATCCCTTTGGATTGTTTTTAAAGAAATAATCAGTATAAGTGGATAAGGAGCCTAAAAAGCTGTTGAAATTCTGGCAATTGTTGAAGCTATGAAGCCTCAACTTATTGTGGGACCAAATACAGTTACCATCAGAAGGTCCGTAAATCCGAGTTAAGGCTTTTCTGTTAGTAACAAAGTGTGCACCATTGAGATGTGGTGAAGCGTTATTTTGCTTTGTAGGTAATTGGAAGTAGACTTGAGTTAAGGGTTCATACGGTTTTCAGAATCTGTAGAGTTACCATTTTTTTGGTACCAAAACCTCAAAATCACCAAAGTTGAGGTAGTCATCTGTTTGTCAACCCTCGATTTATAGTTTATTCTTTTTTTTATATTTTTCTTAATCAAAATTCAGTCAAAGTAGTGCTTCAAACTCTGAAAATTACTTTTGTTTACATAGAGTAAAATAAGCTTCACTATGTTAAGTGTGTCTCCTTATTTGAAACAAAATTAATTTAAGTGAAGTTTTGCAGACTTTCTTGTTGGAAAAGTGGCGGCCAAAATGCAAATAAAAAATATGAAAGAAATTAATAATCAACTTTGTCATTTATCCCAAACAAAATGCAGGTCACACAATAAATGCACAACAGCAGCTTTGAGACCATATTTTTTAGCCTCATCTCTTGGATGCTCTTTTTCATCATTGTGCAACCGCTTCATGCGAGGCAGTACTGGTCTAGCGGCCCTGATTTCCCGCATGCCTCCTTTGCTTGAAGGACCCGCTCATTTGGAGGACTGGATGAGAGAGAACTTGACTTAGATACAGAAGGCATAGTCTTGCTCACGGGAGATGTTACCGATGACCTTGAACGACCTCTGGGATATCCCAGCAGGCATTGCACCTGGCTTGCCCGATTACCAGTGGTACTCGAGGGACCTTTTCCACTCAGGATTGGTGCCATGCTGGCAAGACCTGTGAATGGCTGTTTGCTGGTCGTCAACTGGGAGACACAGTCTTATTTGTCAGGTAAAAGAGAAACCATTGTTAGCAGGGTTATAGCTAGGCTACTCGGCGTGTCGGTTGTAAAATCTTACAATTTACAACACTTATGGCACAAACAGACAACTAAGAGTTTATTGGCATTTTATGTGTAGATGTCATTTTCACTGAGGTTAAAGTGCCCGTCTGAGCAAACTTCCCAAATGGACTTCTGTGCCAGTCGGTGGGAGCATGTGCCAGGCCTGGCCGCCGGACGGCTGGCGTAACTATATCCTGATGTGCATAATTTACTTGTTTTAGAAAGGGAAAAAAAATCTTGCTGTGTTTGAAACTATAATAAAACTACCACCAAACTGTTTCCATAGTTACTTAACCCTCCCCACCCCCTCCCCTCCCCACCCCTCTTCACAAATTGACCAGAAGTAATTGAATCCCTAAATACCACCTCATTCAATATGCACACTGAACTATAAGCCACTGCTAAAAGAACATTGCACCTTAGAGATGAGAGTATATTACAACAATTTCAATGTGAGAGAAGGAATAAAGTGAAAGGTACGTGTTATGCCAACCAAACTCATGTGGGAGTGTTCATCTTTCTTTCTTGGCAGTGGGCCCACACTACTCTCATGTAATTTTGCGGTGGGTGGTCACCTCTACAGCTAGTCTGTTACCTTTCCAGCATTAAATAATGCTAGTACCCATTTATACACCTGGGTGGAGAGCTAGTAATGAGATAAAGTGCATTACTCAAGGGCACATATTTTTTTTTTTTCTTTGGCTGGCACCGCACCCCCCCCCCCCCCCCTGTGGGGCTCGAACCCACAAACCTTTGGTGTTTGGTAGGGCACTCTAATCACTGGACCAAATGTGCCCTCTTAAAGGCAGTTTAAGCAGTGGAAGTGGAAAACTTGTGATAAAGCCATCATCAAGATAAGCAAAAAGCTTAAGCCTAGATAGTGAAGCCAATTAGGGATTGTGCTAACATAATTTTCACAAGTTAAAGGTCAGTTTATGTTTGTAAATACACAGGGCAGGGCCGGCGCAAGCTATGCGCCAGGTGCGGCGATCGCCGCACCACTTTTTGAGAAGCAAAAAAAAAAAAGAGCGAGAAAAAAGGAGAAAGAGAGAGAGGGAGAGAAGCAAAAAGAGAGGGAGAGAAAGAGAAAGGGGAGAGAGGGGAGATAGAGAGGAAAGAGAAAGAGGGGAAAGGGAGATCGGGTGAACAGGTGGAATTGAAAGTCGATTGTTCTTAAATTAAGGTATGGGTATAGGGTATTAAAAATAGGTTAAAATGTGCGGATCAAGGGAGCCGTCGTTCCTCCCCCAACTCCAAAAAAACAATCGATACTTAGCATACTTTATACGGAAAAAACTTTGTAACCCATAAAATTAAAAGTACCACGAGAGATTTCAAAAACACACGGTTTGCTCCCGAAAAAATATGAAAAATTCTGATTTGCACAATGTAAAGCTGTCAATCAAACAATATCCCCATGTGGAATGACTAAATCTGAGATTATTATTGTTGGTAAACATGTGTGAAATTTCTGAAGTGACTATGTTGTACAGCCCAGGTTTTACATTGAAATTTAGCAAATCAACATCGCGGTTTTTTTTTACTTCAAGGCATTTATGGTAGCCAAATACAAGGTAAGAATGCTTGGCGCCCCAAAATCTTTCGTTGCACCTATAATGAGTTATAGACCCAATTTCAGTGCAGAGCCGATCTTGGTTTTGGTCGGGGGATTTAAAACGGGGGTGGGACAATGGAAATCTTTCCAAGCATGTATATAGAGGACACACTTGCATATTTCAAATTTTATATTTTCATGAGAAAAATGTGTTGTGGAAAGGTTTCGAGCCTCCTGCACTCACACCTTGTGTTGCTTGATATAGAACTCTTCACGAAACGTTACCTGATGATTAATCAAAAAGAAATCAACTATATTTACTTTTTAACTTTGATCACACCAATTTAACGTGAAACCACTTACACAATTTCAAATTGTTTCGATAAATTTCCATGAGAAAATGCGTTTTGAACAGACGAACATTACAAGGGGGACACCAGTACAAACCCTCGCAGTGCATGATATATGCATGAATATTTACCACGAGAGCCCATCCAGAAAACACATATTTTCCGGGCGCACCTTACGAGCAAACAAAACACACAGCAAACGAGCAAAAAAAACAAAAAAACTTTCCCATTTTCCAGTAAAAAACCAACTTTATAACCTTATAAGAGGTTTAAAAAAAACTTGCGCCGTGGAAAAAAGAAAAACGAGAGCATTCAAGGATGCTGTGGCTTCCTCCAGAGGTGTGGCATTAAGTTGTGCAATGAGGTGAAAAAAAACCCATTAGTGGAAATTCCCATATCATAACGTCCTTACGGCATTTTTTCCACTTTTCAAAAATCACGGAGCGGGACCCGTTTGTTTTGGGGGAATTGCCCCTAGATCCTAACAAGAAAAATAACGCTAACACCTTTTTTGCGGTGATCGTCAGTATGTCGTCTTTTTCGAAAAGGATGTTGGGATATAGGCCTCTAGCCAGTGAAATTTGTTCATTGTTTAGGCCAAACAAAAAAATCAAGTTTTGTTCCCAGTAGTAGCCAAAACCTAAATGTAAAAGTACAATGCCACTTTTTATTTTTAATTTAAAAAAAAATGGAAAAGGGCTTCCCAGAAATTGCTCAAATTGGCAAATGGCAAGTCAAGACAGTTGCAATCACTACTTGATTGTCCAATATTAGTTTATAAAACAAAAAATATTGAGTGATTTGGGATCACTTGGATATTCTTATAAAATTGACAACATTCTCCCAGGGCTAAAAGTGCACCCTTGCAAAAATATAGGGCTAAAGATAGGGCCAAAAAAACAAGGAATATAGGATAAATATAGGGAGAATCAAGAAAAAAAAAAAAAAAAAAAAAAAAAAAAAAAAAAAAATATTATAGGGAAAATATAGGATTTGTATTGTATTTTTACTTGGAACGTGGGCGACTTCCATTATATAAGCAGCAATTTTAATTTCATTAGAAAGATATGTGTTGGACTTATATTACATGAGATAATATTCCCATGTTGTAGGTAATTAAAAAATGAGGGGGGGATGCTTTCCCCCTATCCCTATTGTATTGGTTTTTTGAGGAATCTAGGTTTCCTGCAGAGTATAAGTATTTCAAGCATGACTATATATAAGTAACCATTGAAGTTTTGACCTTATTTTGATGTTGGCCCCAATATCCATAGGTCAAAGAGGTGTTGTTGGTGGAAGAAATTGACAATAGTGTTCTGAAGTTTTAAATTATTCATCTTTTGAGATACATGGGAAACCGCCACACTTGACAGTCTCTAAAATTTGTACATGTGCCTTCCTGCTTCTTCTGGCAACACAATGGTGGTGTATTTTAGAAGTGGTAATAGCCTCTGCTATATCCTCTATCTTTATCACCCCACGTAATGTAACAACTATGTCAATATCAGAACTTGAATCCATACAAACCACTGTCTCATTACCAAGGACGTGGCATTGGCCCATTTTTTTTCTCAAAACATGGTAAAAGGTCACAAGGGTCATTAAAGGTCAATCTGTGTACCACCCCAAGTCTTAGCCAGTGGTTCTTTTTCAAATTTGGTGCATTTACCAGATTAATAAAAAGGGGTCAAGGGTAATGTAGGGGTCCATAAAAGGTCAATCTGTGGACACTCAGTATAATCTGGGCAGTGGTTCATTTGAGCATGATTTCAACATAATAGTTAAAATACCTATTTGCATGAAGGAAATTGTATTTAACATATAAAAAATAGGGTCAAAGCTCACTCGGCTCATCAGAGGTCAATCTGGTCCAACCCGTATGAAGTTTTAGCTGGTTATTTTTTTTAGAAAGTTGATGGTCACAGACACCCAACTTGCATCCAGAAATGACATTTAATATACTCCACGCCGAAAATCGAACCATAAAAATACTGTATAAAAAGGGGGGTAATGTAGGTTGACTTTAATAAATGCCAGGAGCGTGTTTCGCCGTACTGTGTTTGTGGGGAATCTTGCCCCCCTTGCCCCCCTGAAAGAAAAGCTGGTACGCCACTGGCTGTGTCCGTAATGACAGTGATAACGAAGCATGAGTGGAAGTCTTGAGAGATTTATCCAGCTGTCTTGGCGCATTCATTTGAAAGCAAGTGTGGCACGTTGATGGCCATTTCAAACATCGTTCGGATTTTTTAGGCGGGGAGTATAGTTTTAACCACATTAGTTAAAAGGTCACATAGGGGTCTTAGAGATCAACCACCCCACCTGGTGAGCTGGGGCCAGTGATTCTTTCAACAAAGATAAGTTAATTGATCAATGGTATAAGAGTGAGCAAGAGTTTGACATATATTAGCAATCAAGGGAAATAAGAGTAGAAAACCAAATACCAATTTCAAGATGTGACCTTGACCCCCCCCCCCCCCCCCCCTTTTGCTTGGACCTGCATCTCATACCATGTGTGTAGCCCATATGGTGCTTTGGTGCAAGAGTTGTCATTCCCTCAAAACTGCCTCAAAACATCTTGAAAAAGGCCAAGATCTCGGGGCCCTTGTTGCCTTAGCAAAAAAAAATCTTGAAAAAAAAGATACTATGTAAGCAAAATCCTCAGAAATTGGATTTTTTTTTACCAAAAGTGACCCACCGAAGGGTGTAAGGGTTTCAGTCCAGCGCACACCCTCAACCAAACCAATCTGAGTAGCCCCCTCACATGGGAAAGTCAAATTTGCTTCAATTTATGTGTAGTCTGGATAGCATCTATTTGTAAAGAATAGTAAAGCAGTGGTATATGATTCTGACAAAAGATATTTTGTTTGGTCCTAAAGATTATGCCTCAAACAAGTTATCAAAATCAGAAAAGTCCTAAAAAGTGACAAAGGACTTGAAAGCTGACTCTTTATACATGTAACACCAATGCTAATTTAAGATTGGAGTACCCAATGTTGTAATGCTGTTTTAAAAGCTCCTTATAATGCATGAGACATTTCAGACTCTCTGAAAGGCAATACTTTTGATCAATTCTGTGAAAATATAGGCCCAAAACATCAATCTTTAATTTCTATGGAGAAAACATATAGGGAAATATAGGGTTTTTGGAACTTTATAGGGAGAGGGTAAAAAAATATAGGAAATATAGGAATTCTAGGGCCGCTTGTAGCCCTGCATTCTATCATCTGTTTTGGTTTAACATGCAAATCTCCTCAGGAAATAAAAGAAAAAACAAACAACAAAAGAAAGGAAAATGGCTCCAAATTAAATGAATGTGGCCTAATACTACTGGCAACAAACTTGAATCCCCTGCTGACGCCACGATTCCATCAACCACTGGCTCCACCAACATCACCTAACCCA
Organism: Ophioderma brevispina; assembly: GCA_023653785.1. NCBI lineage: Eukaryota > Metazoa > Echinodermata > Ophiuroidea > Amphilepidida > Ophiodermatidae > Ophioderma > Ophioderma brevispina. Next base: position 28,372 of record JAMKCH010018985.1, on the reverse strand, counting down.
TTGGATCCTGTATTCTTCAATTACCTGACTACCCCACCCATCAACCATCAACTCCCATCACACCATGGAATACTGAACTATGTCCTTGTCACCCACTGATTTCAGTATGCATCAACCAGGGCCAGCAAAATGCTACAAGACTAACTAAAATAGCGTTAAAAAAACCTAATGTTTGCACAATTTATTTTGGCTTTAGGTACGTGGTATATCAGCGGATCTTAAACAGTAAAATATAGATGACATGAGGATTAGGAAGGGCGTGTGTATTGGCCCAGGCCAGGGGAGATTAGTAAACATAAAATTATTTACGTACTCATAACTGCTGTTTTCTCAACTTTATTACAACTTTGAACGAAAAATGAATTTTCTTCCATTTGGCATCTTCCCCAATTTTCAATTTACCAGAAATTGTAGAAGTAAAAACTACATTCTCTGTTGACCTGATATATATGGTCAGAATGGTCAGAGTATTAAACCCGGATCTATGTTATAAAGCTAAATTTGCATTACATAGGACATTTCCCTTCCGGTCAGCCACCAACTCACCCCAAATCAACAATTTAATAAAGGACAACTTTCACACCTGTCAACCAAGTATTATTCCACTGAGCCTGTCAAACCAAGTACTTACAAAGGACAGGATGTTACAGGATTCCTGCAACTTGTGGTCTTTTTTTTCAATTTTGGCTTTCTGACTTTCTTATACTCGATTCATCTGATATGTGACCCCATACCATTTTTGCGAGGTGGAAAATTCAATGAGGCGCAGGGAACTTATGTTAATCATGTTTATTGTGAGGAATGTCAAGGCCTGAAAATACACTATTGTGCGTTTCCATACATGAATGAAATTGTATTTAGTGGCAGGTGCGTGGCGTTATTGACCCGGTCAAAATAATCCGGTGTGGCACGTGCATTTGAATTCTTTACTTTTCCCCTCCGATGAATTGATAGGTCCCAAAAACTCCGGGGGGACAACGTATCAACGCGAATCGATATAATACAACCTGTACCGGGGGGGACCGATTTGAGGCCCAAAAATGGGGTCTCCAGAAACTAGGGTTGTCAGAAAATTTAAGAAAATAAGCTGCGATCGCCCTCAATCCCAGCATACTTTTGAGGGGTTTGAAGAAAATTTTGGGTAGAATGTGGCTTTGAGACAGAAAAGTAGGGTCTCGGGAAATGGTCCTAAAATGGGGGTCACTGGAACTGAAAAAAGGGCCTGAAAATGAGGGACTATAAGTGGTTACAGACCTAGACTTCCCACCAATTGAGAACTCCCCCCCCCCCCAACCTAATACAGGTAATTGTTTTTGCTTCATACCCACACTTTGGAAACATTTTTAATTTTTATGTACCACATTTTTTACCAGTAACATTTAATTTCCAATTCACACCACAACGCACATTATGCAAAACACACACACACACAATGTAACACATGAACAACAATAGTCATACAATAATACAATGGCATGTCATGATAAAAGGAAAAAGAATAATTTTTTGAGTAGTCATACAAAGAAAACTTCTAAATTTAAGAGTCACATAGTCCATGTGTGACAAAATCATTGTTATTGCACTACCTATACCTAGTGTAAAATTACTTAGGGCATTGCTATATGAAAGCACTGCAGTGTCGGGTCACTTAGCCAAACATAAAATCCGGCCTACACATAAGCACATGTGGTTGTTATATCTAATTACTGACCTTGATGTGCCAAAAATGGTTCCCTGTTTCTTGGTAGAGACCGTACTAACAATGCATGCAAAGAGTCGCAGGCAAACTACGTGAACCAAGAGTTAGGGACTTGATTTAGTCTAACAAAGGAAATGTGTGACAAGTGGTTACAAGTTGTAACCATTTCTGTGCGTTTTTTGATAGTTATGCCCTGTTTCATGAGTGTAATTGTATTCCAAAGGGGGTGAGTGTTTTGGCCCTATAGACATTTGACTCAAACGCCTCATCTAACTGTTTTGGTTATACTGGGAGTAAGTTGGAACATAAAGTTTGATGACCAATATGATCTATCCCCAGCACTCCTATTAAAGACTTACTTAGTAAGCCCCAAAAATTGCCCGTTATTACATTGGAAAATACTCTATTAAACCCATAAAAATTTGCAAAAAATTGTTTCACGCTACCACGCGGGGTTTTAAAATGTAATTACAGACTAATTAATTGTAAGGGGCTTACTCCAGATTTGGGGGAAATGATCGGACAAATTTGTCATTGAAGGTTGCGACCAATTTTGTACTATTTTTACGCATGCATGAAATGGCCCGTGCACCAACTTTGACAGGGCTTCATTCTAAAAATTAGCCTACACCAATTATCTTTTTAGACGTTACTGATTGAAAGTAGCCATAATTACTTATTTTTTATAATTAACTTGCACTTTTTTTTTTAATTTTAAATTGGGGTTTATATCAATTATTAAGTAGAAAAAAATAGACTCGAAAAACTAACTACCCCTAAGTTTCGCCCGCACCCACGTACACCCGCATCGCTTAAGCGGCACATGGCTGCATTGCGGCCATTTTGTACATCACAGCAAAAACTAATAATTTGTTTTTGCTTGAAAAATTAAAATTATCAAAAAACTAAAAAATTAAAAACAAAATTTACATGAAAAAATGTGTTTTTGGAAAGAAAGTGAACATTGGTTCCTCAATTTGCCCGCACTCACCCCGCAGCCGATATACGAGTACATCTCATTGACACTTTGCATATAAACAAATTTAAACAATCAACTATATTTTACTTTTTGAAACGTTGTTAATTAGCCTATATAAGCATTATTCAAATTGTTCTATCAAATTTGCATGGGGGAAAATGGGTTTTGGAAGCGAACATCACACAAGGTTCCGCGGCTTGCGCGGGAGGGGATCGAAAACCCACTCCCCGCCACCCACCCCCAAAACCAGCTTTATATGACGAAATTTCATGAACACTTTATTCTTAGTTCAAACAAAACTTAAAAACCATTCAACTATAATTTTACTTTTTAAAAACGATGATCAGAACCTACAGAGTGTCCAAAAGGGTTCACACTTTTTTGTCTTTAAAAATTTCTCAAAGTGGGCGGACACTATCAAATTCGTTTGAAGATATTATTACCTACAATATCTTGTTAGAACCTGGTGAAAAAGCACTTTAAAATAAAGAGCCTTCAAATTAACAAAAATGGCGGCTGTGAGAGAAAAATAGTCAAAAACCACTTGCACAGTAAGTCTTATGGGCATCGTAGTTAACAGAAATCAATACGATTGCGTGAACTGTAGGCCTACCCAAAGTAACGAATAATGACCACCCTCAATCTGAAAACTGAACCAAAGAGAGTACACTTGAATCACTCGAATACCACGTTCAAAAAAATCAAGTGTCCATTTACAAAATAATTAAGTGGATTGCCAATTGGAGAGAATTTAACTAACAGGGGGCTTGGCATTCTTTCTTGTCGGGTCACTTTATCACTTAAAGCTGTAGCTGAACAGTCACAGTGAGCGCAGTGTTTAGCTCGAAAAAAAGGCATTTACAACTGAGAAAAAGGTGTTTTCTTACAGACGAGTAACAATACCAAGTCCATGACGGGCGTGCGTGTCAATGTTTGAGTTGTATCAATCTTTGCTAATGATCGACAACTAAGTGCCATACAAAGTGGTTTTTCACTTTATCCAGAGATGGCGGCCAATTTTTGGCAGTTTAAGCGTTGTTTCAAACGCCGTTTTCACAAGGTTCCAACCCGAATTGTAGTTCATAAATATCTCAAATAAATTGATGTCTAGCCACATTTGAGAAATTTGCATAGAAAAAGTGTAAAACTTTTTGGACCACTCAGTATAATCATTAAAAAGCAATTTTATATATACACATGTAAAGATGAACCCAATTACAAATTTAAAGTTTTCTATAAAATTTACTGGGAAAAGTTGTTTGGAAAGCGAATATTGCCCAAGGGTCCTGCGCTTTGCGCGGGAGGGGGAAACCCACCCTCCGCACCCACCACGGACAGCTTGATAGAGGAACTATACTGAACACTTAGGCTTACTTCAAACAAAAACTATCCATCAAACTATGTTTACGTTTTTAAAACCGTTGATCAAAACCTATCTAAAGCACTATTTCAAATGTTTCTATCAAATTGGTATGGGAAAATGTGGTTTTTTTTTGGAAAGCGAAACATTGCAAGGGTTTTCGCGCTTTGCGCCGGAGGGGGAAACATTATGGGTCCGGGACTTATTATGGTCCTGGTGCATAATTTTGGGCCAAAATATCATGCCTACATGGACCACTCATTCATTAGCCCGCCGCACACTTTCAAATTTGCTTTCCGCGCCCGGCAGGGTCAAATCATCTATCAACTACACTTGTCAGTTCAGATCAGATATTTAAACATTAAGATTAACAAAATCCTTACCTATCTTATTTTTGGGGGACCGCAGCTATAGCTGCCAGGACCACTTAGCAATACGTTGTCGTTGGTGGATGTTATGGGTATGTGTGTGTGTTTGGTGAGTTGTGGTGGTCAACAATTGTTAAGTTTTTTTTAATTGACTACAGTGAAAAGTTAACTTCATTGAACCACACTTCTGTCATAGGTGCACAATGGGATGCCCTCATATGTGGATGAGGTCAAAGGTCATGTTGGAAAGGTCAAAGGTCATGGGAGGTCAGTTGAAAAATGGTTGCTTAAAATGTAACTTGGCTAAATTGAAAACTTGAAAGTTCAATTGGAACCATACTTTTGTCATAGGTGCACCATGCGATCCTCATATGTTGATGAGATCAAAGGTCCCGTGCCAGAGTCAAAGGTCAGGGGCGGCCCACAGCTATATCCTGTGAAATTTGTATGTTTTTATAGCGGCGCGAACAGCGAGCACCGCGAAATTCTTTGTTCTGACTGAAATGGCACACACAATTGATATTTGTTACATTATACTAAATATTTGATTTCTTCTCACACCCATCCCCCTATGTTATTTCCTGTTGTTACTGTTTTTACAGAATGTAAAATCCAAAGTGTTTTCAAACGCGTGGAAGTGATTCAGTAAGCCTGTCGTTTTCATTAGTGTCATATTTTTTTTTAAGGCATTAGGATATGAAAGTCGATGTTCTGTTTCCCGTAACCGTAGAAGGGTCATTATTTTGTATTTTAAGCATATCAAGGTTTCTTCTTTTGATCAAATCTTGTGATGAAATGATTTAGTAGGCTTTAAAACCAAATAAAACACTTGCAAAATGCCATTTCTAAATTTAGGGGGTGTTCTAGACACAATATTGTGGTATTCATCACGTATTGTGAAGGTGGTGAAATGACTGTTACATGACAAATTATGAATATTGAATAATGGAAAATAGTTGACTTATTGATTTCAAAAAATGTTCCGAGAAACATAACACTGACTTTCATTGGCCTTATGTCCTTCTAAGTATTTTCTTTTGAGCTTTACACTCACTAATGGTTTCAATAACACCCTCACAAACACAAACAACAAATTGTAACTAAAAATTCCTTACCTTTATGGTTCGAGCGTTTGAATAGATTCATGGTGGACTCCTCCTCTTCCGCCATTTCAAATCCCTTGGAATCACGACCACTGGTGGGCAGGGACTCGTGGCTCTTGGATTGCTCTGCAAAACAATGTAATTAATGATCATCGATGTTGTCTATTGATGACCAAATAGGCAACGCGCTCAGAGACCTTCCCACAGTACCTTTGGCCTACAAATGTGTTTTTCAGTGCCACCGGGAACCTCTCCATAGCAATAACATGTAATCATAGTTCCGCACACCAAACGTTCCTTGAGGCTGGCTGAAGTTTTAGTTTAGGGGTTGTAATTTCTAAAGTATAGTATATGAACGACCAAGAAATGATTGCTCTGCGCTTCTTTGTGTAAACAGTATCTTCAATATTTCGTCCATCATCTTCCAGCCCATCAGAAAGCCAGCAGGACGCTATAGTATCAACGTAGGGCATTTTAGAGTGTTACGATTGAGCAACAAGGAATGAGTGTAGGCCCTACATCAGCCGCTGGGGCATCATGATTAAACAATTGGCACGTAATATGACACTATTTACGTGATTTACATAACCGCCTGGCACTGCTATGTTGTTTACTTTAGTAATACATTTGCCACATGTTCCCTACTTCTAAAGAAAATTTCTAGTAATTTACAAGTTTCAGTGAATATATCCCGGCAGTTTACTTAGTTGTATAACTGTTTGGTGGTTCATGTGGTTATAAGAACTCGATAAAAAACTATTAGAATAGGCGGTAACTTGGCAGGTAAACGGGGGACGGATTTTGTGTAAAACATGAGTCTAGGAAGTTGAGACTGAATCTAGGCAAGGATGTATGATTTGTATCATCATGTCTCGGACGGGAAGAACGGGGCTAGGGAATATCGGACTTGCATGTTTATTTCTTTTGGACTTGGCAATTTCAAATTCATGTGCAGTACTAACATTGAGTTTGTGTATCCGTCGTACGTGTGCTCTCTGCGTAGGCTGTGTGATACACTTGACCGATGATGTTACCTTCCCGGCGACAAAGAAAGAAATGGAGGCAATACGCAATACAAGTTATAATAAGGTTCGCGCGCAAAGGATAATGAGGGGCTTGGCTTCCAAGTGCTGTGTATAGTCATGACAAAGCAAAAGGGAGCTTAAGGGTCCAAGACTTGCATCGAGGGTGCTAACTTTGTGATTTTACACAAAAGTGGGTCGTAACAAAAAAAAAATTCCATTCAACAAAATTAGGAGGAGGGACAGGGATGGGACCAGGGTTACAGCTAGGCAAAATTTATTGCTGGCTAAAACCAAAAACGAATGCAAGTTAAAACTTGCAAGATCCCTTTGGTGGGGAGCAAATATGCAAATGAGCTTATAAAATGCACAAATAGGATGAAAAATTGCTTGTGTATAACTTACATGCACCACTACGCACATACCAAGTTTCGTCAAATTTAGACAGGGATCTGGTAGGAGTTCACCTTTGTAGTAACAAGCCAATTAGAGCAAAAATGCAAACGAGCTCATTGATATGCACCAAATAATGATGAAATAGAGGCAGGGGTGTCTTGCATCGACCACTACCCACATACCAAGAAGCGTCGCCAAATCTGGACATAGAGCTGTTAGAAGTTCACCTTTTAGCAAAGAGCCAATCGGAGCAACATATCCAAATGAGCTCATAAAGGGGCATTTCGTTGATCCACAACCTCGCCCATCCCCCCAGCTTACTCAAAAGAGTGAGGATTTTTATATCATCTGCCTTACCTAATCTTACATGCAAATTCAGCGTATCCTTCGTAAGATATTTGCAATTTTACAATTTCGTCTGATTAAATGGACAGAAATGACAGTACAGTGGCCTTGGGACCATGGGTGCTGCAATCAAGAAATGGCACTTTAATATTCAAAGTATGACCTTTGACCTACAGGACCCGTCTGTTGCAGTGCAGGTAGTGGAAGATACTAAGGTCCTGTGGTGCAATTGTCATCTAGATCAGGTCATGGGTCTGACAGTTACAGGTGGAGACAGACGGACAGGTGGAGAGCGCGGACCGGTGGGAGACAGACGGCAGACACTGCTGCTGCGAAACAGATTTTGCTATGACAAATCCAGGCACTTTACCAAGAAATGAGTGCTATGCATTTTTTAGTCAAAAAAGGCAATGCACGAAGAAGAAATCTTTTTTATTAAATTTTTTAGATGACTATACTCCATTTCCTTGTCTCTGTGCAGTGACGTTCAAGTGAGACGTGATGGGCGCACCAGTAAACCGTCTGCGCTGGCATTTTTACACTGCACAAACAGTATATCTAGATGTGTGTGCAAAAGCTGCGTCAAGGTTATGACATCACTGCACGAGGTCTAGAGAAATGGACTATAATTTGTTTTTTCCCGGCCACATTTTTTTCTGGGACCCATTTAAAAGGTGGACAACTTTGTCACTCTTATTTTTAAATATTTTGTAATCAATACACAACCTCATTATATTTAAAAATCTGAGTCGGCCTTTAAATTTCACTGGGGTAATGAGAAAATTTTCTTCCGATACCAAATCACACTTTTGATGGGGTAAAGTGAGGGCGGGCATGGTTGTTGATCAGGTCACCCACGTTTAAGTTATTTACTCACCAATCTCTTCATATTTCGGGCACATCTGGCACAATACCACACCAGGCGTGGGTCGTTGGGATCTGCGTCAGTGGCTGCTGGCTTGTGACATTGCTATGGGAGTACAAATTTCAAAGAGAGTCACAACATTATTACACTGGTTTGATATGCATATTTTGAGTATATAGCAAATGATCAAGAAGGCCTCATGAAACTGGCAACCGACTCATGCAGGTTATGCTTGAATTAGAAAATGGTGGCTTAGAATCAAAATTAGACAAGTAACTCATTGCAAGTTATTTTGCATTAGTACACATTTGATGAATTGACATTAGAGAGACTTTTATGACAGGAATTTAAAATATATGGTTTCAATGAGTACACTATACAAATGAGTTTGTGAACATTGTGTTGGTAGCAGCTCTGACCTCTACAGAACAAATTAAATGAGAACTGCTTGTTTTTCTGATTTATAGGCGAAAATATACTTCCTTGTCTTGTCCAACTTTGGCAAATTCCATACAGGCCTTGCTATGCAAGGTCAAGTCATGGTCCATAAAGGGGTCAAATTTTAATCTTCTCCAACACCTCACATGGAGGGGTGGGGGGTGTGTTGGAGGGGGATGATAAAAATCTATAGCTTTCCATAGCTCGATCATTCTCGAGTCAAGTCAATATTTTAAAGACACTATCATTGCTGTTCCAAAAGAGTCCAAAATATTTGAAATTTGCAGGAATAGCTTAAATGAAGGATAAGTCTTGTAGTATTCTCATAGTTACTTTTTACACACACGGAAGAATTGACATAAACTGGAGAAACCGTCAATGTTCAAAAGATAGGACTCTCCATTCAATTACTGTTTGTAGTAAGTCTCCGTACGGACAGTAATAAAAAATCTCCCTTTTTAGATTTTGGTCTTGCTTCTGATCCTACATTTGCGTGGTGTATGTTGGATACCTATACTTGTTACAAGCATGCCTAATCTGATTTTTCATAATTTTTTTCGTTTTCTGAATTTAGCAATCACTGAAGTGCCTTTAAACCCATGACCAGAAGTCACGGGGGGGGGGGGGGTGGGGGGGGGGGGGGGGGGGGTGGGGGGGTGACTTTTATCATGACTATTTTTCATACCTACGATCATGGGAAACGAGATCAATTTGTTTTTTAATTCCTTGGTGATGAGACGATCCTTTTCATGTAACTTTTAAAATTGATAGGACTACTTTGAAAAATTTGACACGTTAAGTTATGCTGACCTTTGACCTCAAGTATCATATCCTGTGAGAAATTCCCAAAAAGTCACCCACGTTAAATGTCACAATTTCTGCCTAATAGATGCTGCGGAAACAAAGTTGAACGTCGAATTAGTAACCCAACACGGTTAGCCCCACATGGATTTTTATAGGGCACAAAGATATTAAGGTACTGAATTTGAGGCAATCTTCACATTAAACTCAAAACCAAATACTGCATACCTGGTGATACAAGTTTGACATTCCTGGCATTCTATGAGTTGGTTTCCAGCCGATACATCCTCGTCTTGCAGACAATACACGCCAGTCCGAGTTCCAGAGCAAAGTCATCAGCATCGGTGCTTCCACCAGTGTTGCTTCTGCCGTATCTTCCCTTTCCCTTGCGTGATCACTGTCTCGCTGTCATCCTCTGTGGCCTCGTCATCCTCTATTACTTTTTTTGTCAGTCTGCCTTGAGGGCGCTCCACTTTGGATTTCTTGGGAGGACAACATCGAATCGGCTTGTATCAAATTTAGCCTGCAAACAGTTAAACAAAACAAGGTACTCATTTCAGATTCAGGTTACTTGTCCATCAGCTATCAAAAATTAAAGTGTACATAATAAAAATAAGGCTATATTATAATCCTAGCTCCTTACGGAGTCATATGATACCGGTAACTGCCCAAACATGCACTCATAGGCAAGATTTAGGAATCACTAAATGCCTAGCAGACACTTATCAGCATTGTGCAGTTAAATGAATGCTGCCTGCATTTACCTTCTGTAACTATTTCTTTGGCAAACCTGTAGGAATTCATATTCCTCAGGGGTAAACCCCCAATAGGCACTCACAGGCATTAACTTTTTTCCTTGCTTTTACCGCGGGTCAGTTATCAGTGTAAACAGAGCTTTTCGAGTGGTATCCCCAAACAGGAGACGCATTTGCTTTTATAGAATTGTGTTGTTTTAGATTTAAATTTAAGTGTTTCTATGATTTAAACTTGTTTTCCTTCTGATGGGAACATCCAGCAAGCACTTATCAGCAATCAGCATTGAGGTAATACCTACGAGGCATTTAGCACACTCAAATAACCATGATTGCCTGTACCGGCTGTTGGACTTGTTAGGGTTAAAATAGAAACAGATCATAAGAACACGAGGTTAATGTGACGTCATGGCTCCGCTGAGTCCGACTTTACTTTCTCGCTGAGTTCCGGGCGCTTTAATTAGATCCAGCGTGTCGTGTGTTCCTGAATTTTTTTTTTTCACTAAAAAGAGTTTGAAATGGTTACCTAAAACCCCCTAGTTACGAGGGTTAAAATGAGATCAAACTGAGAACTCCCTCTGTCAACAGAACGCTTTTCTGTATCTCGTCTAGTGTCCTTCTGATTCTCCTGAGGGTGAAGACTGCCCTCGTTTGTCTTTCCGCAAGCCTCTGTCTTTGAGCCCTTGATGCCACTTATGAAGACTGTTACAAGAAAATTGTTCAAGAATGTAAGCAAAGCAATTGCGGGGTAAGTGATAAACACACCTTGTAGATACAATTTAGACTGAACTAGTGTTAATAATATAAATTCATGTCTACTGAATGATAATTTGTTGCCCCGTTTTTCTGATTCAATAGAGAAATATCAATGGTTTAGGTGCCATATCAACTTGGCCTGTGGACTTGTGTGGTATGGCACCAAAACATCTTTTTGTATTGTAATGAACAAACCGGAATCAATTATTGTCACTTTGATGGTTTGTTTTCTTACCTGGCTTCTCAACTTTTGATTTGCCACTCCCTGCGATAACATCACCAGCAGTTCTCGAAGGCTGTTCTGCCAGACTCTCTGTTTTTGGATCGCAGAAAACCGAGGGCTTTTACAAAGAGCGGGGTCAGTTCCATGGCTGCAGTATGAGAAGTATAAATTGATAAGAAAATATCAAAGTAAATATGCTTTTTAATATTAGCAGAGACCCAGCAAGTGCAAAATTGAAATTTGCACAGTAGTAGTAGTAGCTTAAAAGTGAAAGGACAACTTTTTGGAGTGCTAAGGCTGGACTCAGAGATTTTGAAATATTTTTGTTATGTATAATTAAAAATAGTAATCCTAGAACTAAGATAGTCGCCTAAAATGCGTAATTCGAGAGTTAGAGAGAATTGGATTTTCAGATTTTCATGCAAGTAAACATAATGCAGTATAAACAGTGGCATAGGTTAACATGTATAACAAAAATTCGGAATCCGAATTTTAACAACAGAGTTGTGATTTTCTTATGAAGGACTTCGATTTGGCTTAGTTAGTTATTTTCAGTGATAGTATATTGACAAACATTATGTATACTAGCAGGGAGGCCCGTGCTCTCGGAGGGCTCCGCTAGCTGAGGACGGAGCGATCATGAAATAAAGCGATCATGGAAAAAGAAGCGATCACTGATAGATGGCGACCCCAAACCCGTAATAAATAGCGAGTCATAACACTTTTTAATAAACTAAACCTCCTTTAATTCCCGTAATATTCTGTAGCTCATGCCATTTTCAAGGAAAAAAGTCTCAATATTATCCCTATATAACTTTCGTACATTTGTAATCATCTTCTCTCAAAATAATCAAGTGTCTTAACCGAGTTCCGTGTACATGAAGCAAAGCGGAAAATAACATGAGCGTTATGATAATTTTAACATGTGTAGTAGTTCTCATTTTTCTGAAGATAAAACTTATATTCATTTCTATAATATTTTGTGTTTAAACCTTTTTATCTCAAAAGTTACTCCCCACTGTGCTAACCCGTTATAGTTCGTTTAGCCACAATTTTTTTCTCACAATCCTCGAACTCCCATATAAAGTTCCCGTAACCTGCTTATTTTTTAATGCCCCTCTCTGACTTCCTCCTTCCAGTTTTTCTTCTTTTTCTCTGTATCCCTCAACCTTTCCTCCTAGACGTATATATACCGTTTTCTCTCTCTCATTCCGTTTCCCCTCACTTCTCTCTCTCTCTCTCTTATTGAACGTTCTGTATGCCTATTTTGCTCCCCCTTTACCTCGTATATATGCCTCAACATTTCCCCCTCTGTTTTATCTTCATCCGTCACCCAAAGACCCTACAAATTACATTTTATACCTCTGTCCTATTTTTCCTTTCTTTTATTTCCTTCTCTGTTTTGCCCGGTCACGGTTGCTTTGTTTACTTCAATTCTATGTTTGTTTCCTTTTCTCTCATTGCTCCCTGCCCCTCCCTCTCTCTCTTCGCCTCTGACTCTTCCATTAATTTTCTTGGTTTTATCCCTCTCTCTTTTGGTATGACAATTCAACATTTCCCTCTACAACTGAAGTTTTTCTCTCTAATTCCATCTATCTCTATGACACCTCTGCCCTCTCCCCTTTCTCCTCCGTTATTCTTTCTCTCTCTCTCTCTCTCTCAACATTCCCCCCTATAAACACATTAGGCCTACGTTTTCTGTCGCATTCGGTATCTCTCTCGACCACCTATTCTCTCCACCTCTTCCTTTTCTTCCCTTCCCTCCATCTCTCTCTCCCTTCCCTCTCTTTCTCCCCCCGCTCTCTCCTCCCTCCCTCCTCTGCCAGGCTTTCCCCTCCTTTCTCTCCCCTCTCGCAAGGTCCCTTCCTCTCTCTCTAGCGTCCCCCCTCGCTCTCGGTAATGAGCTCTCCCCCTCACCACTTGCGCAGCCGGCCTCTCTCGCTATAAACATTTTATTTAGTTTAGGCGCACCAGCGGGGATGCGTAGCAACAGGCGTACAAGGCGATCACGGGAATCATGCGGCGCGCGCGCCCCCCCGTACTTGCACGTCGCTGCGTCAGGATGTCGATGGTGCGACACCATTGTGTAACACTGCATAACATACCGGTCGTTGGCAAAATCAGCAAGTGTTTAAAAACTTGCAGCACAGCGCGCTGTGGGAAAGCCAGGTATGTTGGGGAGGGACTGCCGGTGCTCTTGTTGTACGCTGGCAAAAAGGAGGGGGAAAGCAATAAATTCCCCATGTCGATGGCGTGACACTGCAAGTTGCGTTTAATAATAGACTATGCAAAAAAAAAACCTGTTTTGTTTGAAAATGAGTGCGCCCTCATTAGGAAATCTATGAGTCAGCCTTTAAGAAGGTTTATTAAAGGTGCAACACAGAGATTTTGACTGGCACCCAGATATTGTGCATAATAGTAATTAATTTGAGTAAGATCAATAGATTTCTTACCTTGTAGCTAGAGTGGAAAAGGGGCAAAAAGTCCTTATTTACCCCTAAACCCGGACCGGGTCGTTTGCCGACCGAACGGCCCCCAAATGCAAGAAGGGCAATCTATTTTATTTTTAAAAAGGCCCAGAGCAAGCAACGAGAGCCAAAACGTTTGCGTTCCTGCACTCATCGGCCGTTTTTTTCCGGCACAGAATAAGTAGCGTAAAGTCAATAACGGCCCAGACCAAATGCAACGAAAAAACATCGCGTCATTTTCCCGGAGACGGCCACGATGCAACGAAAAAAATGCGGTATTTTTTTTATTTTTAACGCCCAGATGCAACGAAAAAATGCGCCATTTTACGGAAGATCGTCCAGATGCAACGAGGAAAAAATCGCAGGGCGACAATGCAAATTAAAAACAGAGGAGGAAAAATAGATACAATAAATATATTTTTTTTTTAAAAACACAATTTTATTGCATGAAATTTGTAAGCTTCCGCAGTTCGCCACAAGTCGGGAGTGGCGCTCGTAACGCTACCATAGTGGTGGTGGCAGCCTATGATTGCTACGTCATGTCCCGTTTAGTAATGAATGCGTTTAGAATACTTAAAAAACAAAAGTTATCGCAAATCATTTTTGGTGGCGCTATCACAACGAAATCGAAATTGTCTTGGGGCATTTGTAACACTACGTGAAGCACACCCGATGCATGATAGAAAAGCATTGCGCCCTTCTGCGGGCCACACACAGTCCGAAATGCAATGCAAAGATAGACATCATTTTCCCAGGGAAAGATGTACAAAGAGCAACGAAAAAATCGCGTCATTTTCACGGAAGCGCACCCAAGCATGCCACAGAAAAACCACACCACTCCGAGTCATTTTCCACAGAATACGACGGCCAAATGCACTTAGACGAAAAAAATCGCCGTCCATTTTCCCCGGCTAAAGACGCCCAGATGCAATAGGGCCAATGACGATCATTTTGCGCGACACCCAACCACACATAGTTGTTGACGCGAAGAGCATTAGAGAAGAAAAACCTTTTCCGACCGGTAACACGGTTTTCGTTGGATTCATTGCATCTCGGCCGCGTAGTTAGGAGTAAATTTTTCTTCATGTGTGAAACCAATTTGAGGAGATAATGCAAAATGGATTTCAAATTTTGGGCCAAAAAAAGGCATTTTTGTCATTTTTTGCTCATTTTGGGCATAATTTGAGGTTGTAGATGCACATAACTAAGAGTTCACAGTGATATATGGTGTTGATGAGTATTCCTCCGGTAGGGGCCCGACACGTTTTGGCCCCCCAAATTTTCCCACTCTTCTATGTATTGGCTACCCAAATATCTTCAAAAGAGAGAAAAAGGGTGCTTTTGGTTGCTAGGTCAATAAAAAACATAGGCTGAATTGTGGATTGCTCCTATGCAAAAATTCAGAAATTTCACAATTTTTGAACCAAAGAGACATTTCCTAAGCTTCATCATTTCAGATGGGGATATTTTGAGGAAAGCTTTACATCAGGCAAAAATCAGTACTTTCGATATTTTTTAGGATCGCCTGATATGTGAAATCGATCGTTGCACCTTTTTAAAAAAAAATGTTGCGGTCCTCGGACATACAATATCACCTATCAGCCCATGTCAAAGCATAACATTGAAATGCTGGGATGGACAAACATATGGATCGTATTTTTTAGTATAGTTGGAGTAATAAATTTCTTGGCCAAGTAGGGTTAAGTTAATAGGTATGCCAGCTTCCCCAAACGGCCACCACACCACTGGATTGCACATAGGTGCAGTTCACGCACAAGCAACACGCACGTACGCCAGGGCCCAAGAAAAATACTCAAACATAATAAGAAGATGTCAGGCACACCTGAACATCTTCAGGTTTGATAGATGTCAAAAATTTGTATTCTTCACATGTTTGGATTGGAGGGCAAACAAAAGTCCATTCAATATAATTAGTTTTGTGAAAGGGCCCTATTTACCCTAACCCATCCAAGAATCAATGAGATGCAACAAACAAAATCCGTTGGTACCGGGTCATAATTGCTTTCTCATTGCATCTCGGAACGTTTCCCCGCAGGAGGTGAATTCTCATTACATCTTGGACCGTTTCCACGCAGGAGATGAATGATTCTCATTGACTCTCATTGTACCTCGAACCGTTTCCCCGCAGAAGTTGAATGATTCTCTGGATATCGGCCGTTAACGACTTTACGCCACTTTAAACCCTACCGATCCTGAAGCAGTGAGAGTCAATTACCCGTAAAAACCGGTGGGTCGATAATGTTCTCTGCATCTCAGGACTTTAAAACTTTTTTCTGTCGCAACATGACTCTAATTGCACTTCGGACAATTTCCCCGCAGGAGGTGAATTCTCATTGCATCTCGGACCGTTTCCCCGCACGAGCGAATGATTCTATGCTTCTTCGGACCATTTTCCCCGCAGAAGGTGTCTGGTTCTCATTGCTTCGCGCACGCTTAACGACGTTAGCCACTTACTCCGGTGCCGGGAAGTTTCCCGAGAGCAATGAAGAAGCAAAATTGTTCTCATCGCTCTCGTACATCATAAATTTTTTTTTAAAAATGATTTCTCATTTGAACTCGGACGATGTTCAGCAAAACCCCCCGTGACGTGTTTAGGGGTTAATCTCTACCAAATTTGATTTATTGTTACTTAAAATGTTATGACTTTAATCATTGAATCAACTATATAATTATCAATCAACTCTTTGTAGTGCTAAATCTCTAGTTCAAGCATTTTCAACCAAAACAATCAAATTTGTAAAACTTACCTAAAATTCTTTAAAACCGGCATCAAAATTCTTAAAAATCATACACCCGTCACAACTTGGGATCTGTAAGTACATTGGAATGATGTGTTGCTGGGCAGCAGGATGGCTATAAATAACCCCTAAAATACTGACAAATATTGACATTGCAATATATTCAATATTCAGGGGTTCTCAAGAGGCGGCTCGCCCGAACCATTGATTTTTTGCCCTCAAATTGGTGTAAATATAATCGGCGAAAACATAAGATTTCAGGGTATTTGGCTTTCAATAGGGAACTTCTACATGTTTCAGATTTTCTGAGCCCTTTAGTAATATAATTGAGAACCTCCTGCAGTTATTTATGATTTAAATAAAAATTGTCAGATCAAAAAAAAATAAAAATAAAAAAAATAGGCAGTATTAGTTATCTATCCGTAGCATTAAAATTAATGAAACGACGATAGGTGCTGTGAGACAAGTCATTTCGGTGAACATCAGTTGAAACAAAACCACAACTCTTGTGACAGAATCGATAGTACCATACTATAGTTAACGCTCAAAATACAACCCTTTCTCTAAATCCACAATTGGGTAATCACAAGAATATGTGCCAAGGGATATCTCTCTATGTCAGGGGGCAAATTCACAGAGTTTGCGAGAATCCAAATGAACTGAAATGACAACACTAAAGTGAAAGGAGGCGATTTTTTTAGGATACAAATTTCTCTCAAATTTTACTGGATTGGCTTTAGAACCACCTACCGAGAACGGTTCTTGAAGGTTTATTGGGACAAAAGGTGCAAAGAAAACCGCAAACCGGTTTTGAACCTCTGCTATGGTAATCATTCCCCATAGCAAACCATGCTTGACTTGTCTTTCGTGCACAAACAGAATACTATTAAAGAATCATCTTATTACATAAAGAGGAAATATCGGCTTGATAACTTCAGGTGTGATCTAATATATGTAAAGCATACCAAATATGTAAAACACCGGGGTTTTCAACAAAAAATGGGTCGCTTCTTTCTGGAAATTCCTTCATGTCTCTTTAAGATCATGATTCAATGGGAGAAATTGATTTCATATCTGGATACTGCGAGAATCTGTGCTTCCTCTCGAATTTGCATCCCTGGGAATGTTATCAAGGTTTCATGTGAGCTTTTTGAGGTTATAGGTCCACACATCGGACAAAAAATTTTGCCAATTGGATTGAACTGGTAACCAAAATAAAACATCGCACGTTATGACCAATACAGCACTAAGCAGTATAGACGGATCAATATGACGTCAGCAGCCAGCTGTGGTAGACAAGATGCATACATCTAGGACTACAATACAGTGAAGACTGTCATCGATCCATGTAGCGATTGCACAGGCGATCATGGACAAGGTGACACTGTATTGTAGTAGGAAGGGCATCTTGTCCACCAAAATGGCGGGGTAGCGAAATCCAGGTTCTATACAGTACATTAATGTACAATTCTCGCAATTCGCTATAAGGGTGCAATAAGGTGATGTTTTCCTGATGCATCATGGGAAAAAGTCAACATCTAGAGCATGGTAATACATTATGTACACCAGGGAAAAAACAACATCAATGGATCATTATTACGTTGGTCAGCATAACGGTGGTAAAGGCTAGTTTACATTTGGAAGTAAATTAACCCTTGTTCTTCGACTCACATCTTTCGTACTCAAGTCGTTTTCAACATAATATCACACAACATACAGGTACGTTAGAGGCATTATGAGGGCTAGGGGCCTGTCGACATATGGTCCATTGGTTATTAGGAACGGTCCGTCGGACATTGATTTCGTCGGTACCATTAGGTTTTGATTTAGCCTATAGATGCTAAAATCTTTATGTCCCCCCCGAGAGCGTGGATGTATTCATTCCTGAATGCAGGTAGTAACTCTTTCCACTGCTTAAACTTCAAAGTACAAAGTATACTACTCATGCCCAGTCACCAAAAAGGTATGTGTAATGGTTAGACCATTTAAACAATTCCTGCCCTCACTCTCCATCAGTTCTCAAGCAGCTATGCAACCAAAATGATGTCATCAATCCATCACATAGTATTATCCAGTTTAAGACTGAAATGAGAGAGGTAATGTTTCAGAAAAAAATCAGTGATTTTATTTGCTCGTTCCTCTTTACTTTTTGAAGGAGTTGGTGCTAGTCAGATTGGATGAGCCACCTTTCTCGCATTTCATACTTATTTGCCCAGCAATTTTTGACAAATCTTTTTATTATGATACTTCTCGATATAGTAGAAGTGGTCCTCAAGATAAAAATCAGGTAAATTTGATGGATTGGAGGCTGTTATTTTTAACTAAAATTGGTGGTGGTTAAATGGCTAACCAAACCACATAACTTTTGTGAATACAAAATTCCAGTGATATGCTAATGACCACTGTTTAAATAAATGGCACAGTGTAGTCACAATTATTGGGAATAACTGGACCCCCAGTTACGAATAATCACTCAGTACAAGCGTGTGAAAATCTGCAAGCCACCGTCGCATGTATTTTTAACAGTTCGGCTTAAGTGTACGTATTCTGAATTGGGTGGATTATAGTAAATGACCTGGCAAGCCGATTCCCTATGTCTTCTTACGGTGTTGTTTCTCTCAACATTTTCCGAAACCATTTACACATGCACATGAAGCTATTACGAATCTCGCTGCGTTTAAAGCCAATGACTTCACGCTGTGGAATTTTGCTATCATGTTCTAGTTAAATCCAAGGATAAAATTGCTTCATTCAGCCACTAAAATCCCTAGTGTATTAGGAAGGAAAAGTTCGATGCCTCATCATCATAGTCTCATTACAGTGCTGTAGAAAATACGGGCCCTCCCACTTACACAGATCGAATATGTGTTAGTGGGATTTATTATACATCTATATAGTCACTGGTCATCTGATGGTAATTAAAAAGTGGGAGGCATAAATTCAACTAGCTTCAAGAATGAACCAAAATGAACTATGCCGGCGACCCCTTGGTCCCAGCATAAAAGATGTCGTATACGAACTATTGCATCCGTATTATGAGTGTACATATTGAAGCTGGTGTAAGAGATGGAATACAAGCCAGCCGCTGATGGAGCATTTTGTTACTCGTGTGAAATGGCTGAATCGCAGCATCAGACCATCAGTATTCTGCTTTTGAGCTTGTAGAGAAGGGATCTGAAAGGAATCCGAGATGCAGCTCATAGGGCTGATATCCAAACGGCAGTAAAGTACACCGTAAGATATTCGAGATTTAATTTGACACATGACCGGACATCTTGCAAGGCCATGTAAAACATGCCGAATTCGGAGCTGCGATCAGCGAGTTAAGATTTTTATATACAAAATGCAAGGAAAATTGTACCCAATCTTGCCGACCAAAAAATGGCAAGAAGTCAATTACGGTGATCCGTTTTGCCTCCAACATCACTTCCTCAACACAAGAAAGGTTGATTGTTAATTCTTCACAAGTTTTGGACCCTAAGTTACACAAAATTGTTAAACCATGCATGCATGCCATGGCCTACACATGATATACATGTATAGGCCTGTGTTAGCATCCTGGCTTAGAATGTTCTTTTAACCAATCAGATGACAATAATCTATATATTCGTTATATAAAACAAATATTGACTGCTTTTTATTCGGAGCATGGTTGAAACTATAGGCCCTCAGTGATCTCGAAACCATAGTATGCCATTCGGCTTACGCATCGGGGCATAGTATGGTTTCGAGATCACCTTGGGCCTATAGTTTCAACCATGCCCCTCATAGCAGTCAATATTTGTATAATAACCCACTAACACAGAGGAAGGTGTATTGGATTTGTTTCGTTCTCTATACAAAATTACATACCTGAGTTTTCACGCATTTGAATCACTTCCATTCATCTAAATGAACGCAACATTCCAAAATCAGGTAGACGTGATTGCTTAAGATTCAAAACGAACTGCAAATATAAAAAAAAACGAGTTCAGATTTGAAAAATTGAACAAAATTACATGGTTCACCAGGGACTGCCTTTTAAAATGAACAAAGAACTCTCCTGGAACTTTTAAGGGGAGCAATAGATGAGCAGCTAAAACAAAAACAAAATATTGTCAAGCAATCAAGAGGATCTAAAGAAATATTTAAATCTAAGACATGTCTGTGCCCTTGTAAGGCGACTAAATTCTCCTGCCAAAGCATTTTAAGATCCGTAAAAATGGTCAAAATATACAGTACGTATACCGGACAGATTGGATCGGATTCTAAGGAGAGCTACAAATCACTAGCTCTCCTTATTATTTAAGGTAGAGTGAGGAGAGCATTGCTCTGTAGCACCTTAAAAAGCAGTCCCTGGTTTACTTCCACGCATCAGTCGCTGTTTGTTTATTTACACGCTGGTACATAATAACTTCTTTTTGAATTAATTGATATTTATTGCAAGAAGATATTGTTGCGCACGGTACAATGTATCAAATTTGTGCCATATGAATTGTTTAGCATCACTAAAAACGCATTGAAATACGCAATGGGGGGGAGAATGCAACCTTATTTTCTTTTTAGGTTTTTCTTTGAAGAGAGTAAATAACAAATAACAATTATTTCCTATTCTGCGTAGATTGGAAGAAGCCAGTTATTTTTCTAGAGGTCATTGTTTCCATGGGTGTTAGTTAGATCACAATCCAGGGCGAAAACTTGCTTAAAGTCTCCTTCCAGTCGTTTAAAAACATCGTCAACCAATCAGAGATGAGAAAGAAGGATATTGCTCGATTTTTGAAATCTGATTACCCAGGATTACCATCATTCACCGGCTCATTGTTTGTGGAAACTTCAGGGCCGCTCGATTGGACCTTTGAAGTAATGTTCATCCGACTCAAGGTGGCCGTCCGGGAAGGTTTCACAACAGGAAGTACTTGACACACTGCTACTTAAAGTTTTATTAAGTAAAACTAGCTAATTGTTCTCTGCTGGTTAGACTCCACGTTTGTTCTGACCAATAATTAGTTATTCTTTGGTGAAATAATTGAGGAAAAACAGTGACTTTTTAACAAAGAAAACAGCAAATTCAACCCTTTCGGTAAGCTCACCTTGATTTAAAATGTTTTAATGTCTAAAGGATGTTTGTTCTATTGTAGCCTAATTTAAACATATCTGGTTAGTTCCTGTGAAATATGATATGATAATGATTAGATAAATGCATTTTGAATACACTCAACCCTACCTGTTTGTGTCAGAAAGTGTCCAAAGTGTCAAATTCTTTGAAAATTTTGGGGTCCAAAGTTGTCTATAAGTGATTCAGGTGAGAGTTCGTTTCACTGGTACTGGTCACGACCATAGTATAGTCTCTGTGCAAATACCAGTGAACTCCCGGGTAATTGAATACTTTCTGGGAATTTAATGACAGACTGTTCTCCATCAGTAGCGCAGTCTTGATCCAATAAATCGGATTAAGGCGAGAATAGGCTGATGAACCGTTTATCTTTTGACGTAACAGTTGAACCATCTCCCTTTTTCTCCTGTCTGGTCAAACCAGCTATGTTTTAACAAGATGATTGATACCTAATTGATTTATATAATGATTCCAAATTAATTATGTAGCCTTTTCCTATGTATTTTTCACCCTGCATCACGTTGCTGCACTTACCAACCCCAATAATCAACCATATCTGGAATTATTTTTTTATTTCAAACGGTGAGTGGATTTTTCACATTATTTGATTAGCTGAGGCCTACTATCCATTTTGCTTCTATTCAGATAGTCTTACTATTTTATTTCTCACAATTTATGTAGAGGCCTACACGTGGCATATTACTTTCAAAATGTTGAAATAGCTTCAGTTAAAATAGATTTATCAGCATTCAATAGACTATTTTTGTTCATTTCCAAAATTGAAAATGTTGTTCTTAACCCTATTTTCCTCGTTGAATAAATGAACTAAGCGCCGTTCTAATAGCTACATTACGATTTCTAATCTTAACGGTGGGCCCCTTGTGGTTCAAGATATTCCATGTCGTGTCTGGGTCAATTTTACATCACTTCATCGTATTTACACATGTGGGTTCTTGACAACACATGCTGACTGGGTCATTCCATAGCCAAATCACAAATTTGTTGAAAATCTTTGCTGGCCCCACTCAGAATTACTCAGCTAAAAATTATTTCTAGCATAGCTCTATAAATATAATGAACACATGCAAAAATAGCAATCAACTCAAGCGGTTTTCCGAAATCCGGTGCCTGTTGAAATTTTGACCCAGACCCCCCTTTTTTTTTGTGCCCTTCCCGAGTTGCCGCCGTTGGATTTCGCGCATTTTTGGAGGCCATATCTTAAGTGTGAAAGAGATATTGAGCTCAAAATTGTTACATAGGGTAACTTTCACCCAATAAAAACAGAATCTGGGCCTAAAAATAGTGTATCGTCATCTACTTCGGAAATATATCAGACTCCCAAAAATGTTTTCCAATTCAGAAAATTTAATTTTTTAAATTTTCATCAAGTCCCCCCCCCCTCATACCACAACTAGTATCAGGAGGTTTCAAAACTGGTTGAATATGTTTCTAACAGGCATATCTCTTCATCTCAACAGGGTGAATCAGTCAAACCTAATAATAACATGATGGCTGTCCCCAAATATGGGTCCACAGAAAAAACCCTGAAAATCATGAAAGTCTCGGTTTTCGAACCTTTGACCCCTTGCAATCCTGGCAAACATAAAACTCAAACCATGAGTGTATCAAGACCATATCTACATGTGGGTAACTATCAGCTTTGTACTCTATCTGCTTCATGTTAAATTGGATTTGGCAAAGTTAGGTAATTTTGTTCAATTTTCACCCATTTTGACCTGCCTATAGGTTTTTTCGTATACATTTTCCTGACTTTCAGAAGTAACACAAATTGTGAAAATGAAAGCACTGCAACCATGAAACTTATGGGTCTAAGGGTCTTTAACTTTTTATGCAGAATCTAAAAATGCTGATCAGTTTTGACATATGCTTTAGAGTTACTGATAACAGTGGCCTTAAAATGGTACTCAAATTAACATAATTTGGTCATGCCTGCATTTTTTAACTTTTCATTTTTTAGTGTTATTCATGTACTTTACACACCCTGTAGCTGCCTACCACTGACACTAACATCTCTACAGATTTGTATGCCTATACATTTTGATCATGATATTAACATGCTTTTGTTAATTAGGAACCGCCCTTGACTCAAATTGCTTTTTTAAAAACCAAACTGTTTCCTGATGAAACGGTATAATCTGTGAACATATCGCACTCAGATGCATACATCAAGAAGATTAAAGTTAATATGGCATATATGGAATTGTAAAATAAAATGTTGAAGCATTTTGGATCAGAACAATGCTTTTCTTAATGATTTTTTAGAATCGAGATGGCCAACTGCATAACAATTAAACCATTAGGTGTATGAGAGAATTTCATATTCATATTCCTTACAAAATAAAAGCCTCCAATTTTTTGCATTGATTGTACAGCTATTCATAAAACATCCCCATTTAGAGAGGATTAAGCTGATGATTCAGTTCTTTGGTAAAAAATCGGTTGAAGTTTCCTAATTTACTAATTTGGCAATATTCAGTCTATGTTTTATATTCTGAATAAACAAATCAGAAATCCCATTTGGTTTTCACTTAAGACGCCAAATAGATTTCTTATCTATCAACAAATGAAATCAATAAATGAACACACATGGATGTTCTCGAAATCTCTTGTCCGTATTCCCAATACTTGACTTACCATTAGTACACCCCTCAGACTCTGATCATATAATTACAATCTGCATTTAAGACACTATAAGTGATTCAACCAAAAGATTAAAACATTTGAATTAGTGTAATAGCTTATAATTGAACAAGTCTGTATAATTCTATAAGTTATTTTTTGTAAATGAAATACTAACATGCCAGGAGAAAACAGTAGTGATCAAAGGTAGGAATCTCCTTTCAAATTACGCGTTGTAAAAGTTGTCCATACGGACAGTGGATGTCTAATATGTTATGATTTTGTCCTATTTGGTTGCTTTCGATCTTGCACGTTTTAGGGTATGTTAGGATGCTTGTTACATAAATGCAAAAATCTTATTTTTGAAAATACTTTTTTGATTTTCTGATTAGCCAAACGCTGATAGTACCTTAACAGCCAGTTTTCCCAGTGGTAGGGTTACTGTGTGTGCAATGTATTAACACTTATTGCCTAAGGGGGGGGTTCCATATTACCCAAGATTTTTTTTTTCGGGCGATTTCTCACCGTGAAAAATCTTTTTCACCTCTAATTTTTTTGTAATTGTGCAACTTATCTATGCGCTTCTATTCTATCAAAAAATTTACTAAAATTTTCTCACCCGTTAATTAGATAATTAGCTTGGGTCCCTAAGGAACCCCCCCTTAGGCACCAACGGGAGTGTGATTTGAAAAATAAAAAATTAGCAAACCCTGTTGCCCGAACTATTTTCTGCTTATGTCTGTTCATATGCATGAAAAAAAATAATTAATAATCAGAAAAAATAATTAACCCTTTAGGCTTATGTGCTGAAAAGAAGCGAATTCATCATCGAGCGACTGGGCGCCATTGCTATACAAACCTTTGGCAAATCCGGGACTGACCCCACACAAAAAAATAAAAAATGTACAAAATGGTAAGTTTGTGTTAATATATGTAAATTGGTTCCTTCTAGACAGATATAAACATCAAAAAGATTGGCCAATGTGTATGCTGTGGAAGCAAGGGACGCGGAAGGAAACATCAATGTTACTTTTGGAGCGGATTTTGACGCATTGCGAAAAACAAGGATTTGCCCCTAATTTCCAGCGATTAGACAGGAACTATTCTATATTGCCACATTTGGCCTTGTCTATGCCCCCTCAAAGGTTGGTATGAGTTTCATTGAAAATTCCATCGGGAAGTGGGTCCTTAGGGGGGGGTTCATGGAACCCCCCCTTAGGCAACCAACGTGAGTGAAAAAACCACCTTAGGAATTAGTGTTAAAAGGGCATTTTGTGAACCACAACTCGTCCCCCGACTTACCTAAAAAAAGATGGATTTTAATATCATTCTCAACTGTTAGACTCGGTCTTAGTATCCCTGTGTACCTAATCTTACGTGCAAATTAGGTTATCTGTAAGAAATTCATGATTTTGTTATTTTGTCCATAAACAGACAAATACAGCCGTGAGCCTATGGGACCATTTGACTACCTCTATCAGTTAACCATTGAAACCTGATATGTCAAACTGATCAATTTAAGATTCGCATAAAAAGTTAACGAAAAACCATAAGTTCATTGTTGCAGAGTACTCATTCAAATTTATTTACTCTGAAAATCGGAAAACGTAATGCGACGCCTATAGGTAGGTCAAAAATGGGTGAAATTTAACAAAAAATACAAAATTAACTTTTGAACTAAATGTCCAATTTAACATGAAGTAGTGATTTACAAAGCTGATATTTGACACCGATGTAGATCTGGTCTGTGTACACTGGTGGTTTGACTTTCTGTTGTAGTATTTGCCCACCGGGTCAAAGGTCAACCGATACTTTCATGATTTTCAGGGTTTTTGTTTTCTGTGACCAATTTGGGGCCTAGCCAATCATGTTATTATAGGTTTGACTGATTCACCCTTGTTTGAGAAAAAGATAACTGCCCTGTAGAAAAGTAGAACATATTCAACAGTTGTGAAACCCTCTCTGATTTACTGTTGTGCGTACGAGGGGGGCCTGAAAATTAAAAAAAATTAATTTCTGAACGAAAAACTGTTTGGGTTTGGGAGTCGGATATCTTCCTAAGTAGATTGATACACTATTTTTAAGGCCAGATTCTGTTTTATTGGGTGAAAGTACCTCTAATTTTGAACTCAATATTCTCTTCCAAATTTGAGATTATGGGCCTCCAAAAACGCACGAAATCCAACGGCGGACTCGGGAAGGCAAAAAGGGGGGTCTGGGCAAATTTCGATGGGCCGTCAGTATTTCGAAGAAAACGCTTGGAGTTTGAGCGCTGTTTTTTGCATGTGTTTCTTTATCCATAGAAGGTATGCTAGAAATGATTTTTAGCAAAATCTGAGAGGGTGACAAGCCAACCCATTTGTTGATTTGGCATGAAATGACCCAGCTGATGAAATGTGTTTCTTATTTTCCTTTAAATAATTGAAGTTTAAGTGATGTTCTTTCTTGAATGGTAAAATTGTAGTAAACAATTTACCATTAACCCTAACACTCCGGGAGGGTTTGCCTACATCGGCCAAGAGTAGCCATGAGACTCATTTTTTTTAAATTTTGACTTTACGAGAATCAATGAGAAGCAAATTTTGCATTTCATTGCAATCTCGTACGTTTTCCCCGCACCGGAGTAATGGCATAAAGGTCTGTCGGGAAACGGCCGAGAAGCAAGGAGAATCATTCGTCTCCTGCTGGGAAACGGTCCGCGTTCACTGGAGAGTCATTTTTGCGTAAGCAAATAGTTGTTTAAAGTCCGAGATTCAATGAGAAGCAATTATCGACCGGTTGAAACGGGTAAATGATTCTCAATGCTTCAGGATGGGTTAGGGTTTAAAAGTGGCGTAAAGTCGTTAATTTCCTTATTATACAAATCATCGACAGTGATTTGCCAAAAAAGCTTAGAAAATAAGCAAAATATAAATCTACCATTTGCTTTTCACCTGTTGAGTATGGCGCTAGTATTGCCACTGTACGTCCCTGAACGTGGGGAAGTTCTATACGTTATATAAGGAAGAATTAGGTTTGGTACCGCAACCCTAATTTTATCCCCATAGGTCTACATGGGGTTGCGGGCAATATGGCAGACCAGCGCAAAACTTATTTAACATTTCACAGTGGCATATGCATGCAGACGGTTGGTCACACATATGCCCAATTTAGCACTATCTTAAGGGATTAATGTTAACTACTTAAAGGCACTTTGGGGCTTTTACTATCAATAATGCGATAACTTACGTTTGACTGGAAAAATCGGCAATTTTCGTCGCTTCTATCCAGGATTCTATCCGCAGCAGCGGCCATGTGTTTACAATACATCTCTCGAGGTCTAATCTGGAAACAAACGCTCTATGGCCACGACCTTATAGGGGCAATTCCACCCCCGTCAATGGACGTTACATTTTGATCACACCTCCCTGTATTCAAAAGGTATTCCAATAAACCGAAGCTTGGATGTTAAATGTACTTGTGTAATGTTAGTGGACATCCTACATGTTTTAACATGAGCATGAATTTCTTCTAGGGAACAGTCCACAATTGATTAAAAGATATAGCATTAGAAGTGAATGTCATGAACGTGACGAGAATGGACAAGCATTTTTTTGGACAACATTCATCTTGCAAAAGCTCTTTGAAGTTGCAACCTTAAACTTCATGTTTCCTGTTAAATAATGTAACCAAAACAACATCTAACTTTGAATACAGTATTGGATAACATCTACCAAGTATAAGAAACACATCAAAATGAGTGTCATGGACGTTACAACATTTTTTGGAAACGTCATGGATGTTACCAATGTTGGGAAATTCCAACATCTTGCACATTCCTAATTGGTAACTTAGAGTTAGGTGCTTAGTGCAGCTCATATTGATTAATTATGCAATAATAATTATAGAAACTCCATTATTAAAAACACAAAACAAAAGAGATAATCTCTAGAAAATGTGTCATGGACATTACAAAGGGGGACATCACCGCGGAATTGCCCATAGAGGTCAGGTCTATGGCGTATCGGCTGCGACTTTTCGAAATTCTTAACCGTAAATGTACTCCATTTACGGTTAGAAGGTCTATTCGAGTAGTCTAGAATGGGCGCCCGAGCACATGGCCTAATCACACATAATTTGCATAAACAGTACCTAAAACGCTCCCTGACTGAATTTCCCGGCTAAACGCAACATAATGTTTTATTGCTACTACTTTACTACAATGTAAACTTACTATGGCTTCGTTGGACATTCATAATTGTCGTTTTTCATATCTTGGTGAATTCCCACTGAAAATTGTAGCATTCTTTTTGTATCAAGGCAGCAA
>JAMKCH010018984.1:0-38644 GCA_023653785.1 Ophioderma brevispina | reverse complement strand
ATAGACCTTGTGGCCTTCTTGTGACCTTTTGCAATTCCAAACTGTTACGGCAGATGACACATGCATTCAGTGAACGGGTATTTGATTAATGAGATCAAGCCAGCTGTGACTCAAATTCCTTAGATTCATGTGAATTGCTTGAGGTTAAAACTGAATTGCTCTAATCTAGTTTTAAAATTGCAGCCCTTTTTTTCCAAATCCATGTAGCATTAAACAGATGTATGCTCTATGCCCGTGTCAAAATTTGCAGTGCTGGCCGTAGTGTACGACAAATTCACAGGGATTGAGAAGGATAATCAAGGCTCTTTTGTTACACAAGCGTGTTGATGCTTAGTCATGCATTAAAACTACTGTGCAGGTAGAAGGTAAGTACATTGAATGTATCTCATCACAATATGAACGGATAACCATTAATCAAACAATCTTTGTCTAGTCAATGGTTATAGACTATAGTATGAGTAAAAATTGTTTGAAATGCTTCAAACAACTATGTGAGGTGCGTGCAGGTCACACTGTGTAGAAGAACGTAAACACAACAATTAAAATTAGACACGCGATAGCCCTGTAAAGGTCACACAAGTCGGTGGTATGGTATGCTTAGTCAAAACAATATACGTAGACTATAAACGGTATTAGATACAATAAAATTAAAACTGAATGGTTTTATTAGACCAAATGGTATTAATAAAGGTTTTATTGACCCTAAATAATTACAAAAATAAAAATTGTACTTAGGACTTATATGGGTAGTGGATCTGATGGTATGGATATTAGAACTAACTGGCTATTAGGACCAATGGTTATTTAAAGATACTGATTAGATAGACTGACATAAATTTGGAAACAAGTGGTATTAGACATGTAGAATTAGAACCATGATAGGAATTAATTAAACCCAATGGCAATTTACTGTTACATTACTATTCATATTAAAGCCCTATCATGATTATCCAAAAGAGTCAAAATATTGAAATTTGAAGGATGGTTAATTTTTTAAAAGTGAAAGTATAAGTCTCGTAGAACACTCATAAGTTAATTTTCTTCACCTGAAGCGAATTGACAGAAAAGGAGCAAAGTGCAGGTTCAAAGATTATGACTTCCAATCAGTTTACATGTTGTAGTAAGTGGCCACACGGCCAGTAAGGAACTAACTATATCGACTTTTCCTTATTAGGTACTTCTGACCCCATCCTTTGTTAGGATATGTGGGTAACTGTTACGTGTTACAGACATGCAAAATCTGATTTTACAAATCACTGATAGTGCCTTTAACCCCATCCGCCTTAATAATCTTCAATCCTGATGAAGTATTGGAGTTTAACTGCTTCTCAATATCAAGTTTTTTGAGCAAAATTTACTAAAAGTAGCTAAGGAGAGTATTTATGCTTTTATATTGGGTAGGTTTGGTTGATGTAAAGTTTAACTTTTCTACTGGCTTGGTTTGCGATCCCTTTTTTAGCATCCGTAAGTTAGTTTCATCCATTTTATCCGGCCTACTAAGCATTACCTCCAACTACTCCAGAGGGAGTCTGCCTTGTCCTTCAAGATGCTAAAACAGCAGTCACACAGGTTAGCATCATAACAAGGGAGATAATGACCAAAAAAAATCACAAAGTAACAGATTCGACCAGAAAATTTAAAGTTTGGTAGGTCAGTTAGTGAGATTTTAAGGTGTTTTTAGAAGTATTCCTGGGCCCTATCTAATTTTTTTTAAAAGTTAAGATTACTCGTAAGTGGACTTTGACAGTTCATTCTTCTTAGTTATTAACTCATTTTTATTTTCACCTTACAATACTTATCAAATTCTAAGAAGTAAATCACTCTTTCCTAACTTCACGTAAGATTAATATTCAACTTATTTTGATTATATGGTGGTATATGCGATTGCATTTGGTTTTAACATCACCCCCTCCCCATTACACTGGCGTATAACAGGCGGGGGAGGGGGTGCAGGTTGCCCCCCTGACGACTTGGCCGGGAACAAAATTGCAAAATCATGTTAATTAGAAGCCGTTTTTGGCCCTCTGACTGACGGGAAAATTGGCCTTTTACCCCCCTGCGTGGCAAATTTCAAGACTGGGAAAAATTTGCCCCTCAACAGAGCGGTTAGGCCCGTTACGCCACTGCCCCCATTAGTCCATTACCCTAATTTTCCTCCTCTGATCCCAATTGATTCTTCTCCTGATCAGTGTATGCATATATTCTCACCTTCATGGTGAGAAATTTTGATTGTGGATCGATATGGTTGACAGTGGCTGATTATGTTATATGGATGGAGGGTCATTGTGTTGTTGCTCTTGTATGGAACTAGATCCTTTGTGGATTTGTGTTTTTTCGTCTGCACGAGGAGATAGGGATTGCTATGGTGGTGTGTGTTACCTGTCTGTCTGCCATGTCGTGGTAAAATTGTTGACCCAAATGTTACCCCTAAACATAAGCGCCACTGTTTCCACATACATACACACCTATTTCATGGTATTTTGGCATCTTATGGTCCTTGGGTTAGTGGCCCCACAAGTTACCCCCTCCAGAGTGGGATCAAAGCTCATCTAGAAGATTGATCAATTGCTTGGGGTTCCACATGTGTTGCCTCCATTTTCATTCCCTTGGATACCGGTCCTTAGGGTAGTGTCACACTGTGTGTGACCAATCATGTGACCTTGGTGACCCTCATGTGACCTTGTCCCCATTCACAAACTGCGACGGCAGAACGACCACATGCGTTTTCGGTTATGTTGCATTTTAACCCAGTGCTGGTGTTCCTTTATTTGGTAAAAGCCTACCTGTATTCATCATCACCAACATAGGTGAAATCCAATTTAACAACTGCATTTACACAACACGCATGTAAAGATAGTTGTGTGTGTTAATGGAGTAGAGATAATAAGTTTGAAATTTTCCTCCAATTTTTGGAATTGACAAACACTGTATTGTTTATCATGAAAGACCTCCATCCCAATATCAATTTCCTTCTGCCTTAACACTCAAAATTGGTCAAACTGGAGATATAGGATTCTTTTGTAGGGGCGATTTTAAGCCTGTTGATAACTAAAGAATTTTTGTTGCCCAATATCAAATAACCATCACTAAAATTTTTAACTGTTGAAAAACTTGGCTTATATGTCAAATTTATTTTGTGTGCTTTTATCATGTCAGGTTTGCTACGTTGACAAGCATTTCATCAATATATTTGAAGTACCCAAACTAAAGTGGAAATCTAAGAAAGAGTACACACACTGGTTTGAGACTTTACCGTATCCGCTAGAGAAACCATTCCGAGCTCTGCCTGGTTTGTTAACATGGAAATTTTTGAATAATGTTTGTATGTAAGTACAGAATTGTTTCATTGGTCTTGTTAGGTTTTACACTTTCAAAAGTTTTGGTGGGATATTAAGTCAATCTCAATCTCCTACCTAACAGGGAAATTGTTAAGCTCCTCAGCTGCAACACCCCAACCTAAACCAAATCTGAGTACCCTCCAAGGTTACATTCCTTGCCAATTTAGTGTTTTCTAGCATGTTTTTTTGACACAATATAAAGGCATTCAGACATTGGTACGTCAGGCTTGTAGTAAGCTTATTGATCTGACAACAAAATGTGGATTACTGGGATTAGCACATACACATCAATAATAATAATCATTATTTGAATTACTTGTAAAAGCATGCACATACATTGTACCTCCATATAAACTGAAAAGCAGGCTAAAACATAGTTGATACCCGCAAGAGGTAAAGTAGCAATGACCTGGTGAGCTGATGACTGCATGCTTTTCAAGTTTGATAAATACCTGGCAGTAATATCAGCAACCGTGGCTGTCCTGTGGCAGAGAAGGGAAGCTTACAAGGAAAAATATTAAAAAAAAAAAACATTTTTATCCCCTGGCTTTAAAAAGCGAGGGGGATATGCCAAGGGTGCACAATGTCGTATGTATGTGTAATGGTGTGTGTGTGGTTGAGGGTGTGTGTGTGTGGGTTGTGTGTGTGTGTGTGTGTGTTTCCAGTTTGGTTAGGTTTTCGTTTTTGGGGTGAAGGTGCAAATAGGTTCCTTCATATGTGGAATGATGTCAAAGGTCATGGACCAAGGTCAAAGGTCTCTGCGGTCATTTTCCCTTGGTTAGGCTTTCATTTTGCAGAAATTGCTACTTCTAGATATTATTCCATGAGAACATTTCTTGCAATTTGATGCCCTGCAACTGAAAACTGTGCCACTAACCACCTTGTGTATACTGCCATCTTGCCAGGGGATCGGGCAAGTTTACTTGCTGATTTTTTACCAAATTTTAAACACACCAATGTTGTTTTCAAATTTTTCATTGGAAGTTATTTAGGTAAAGGTCCATTTCATTAATGTCTGGAATATGTTCTATGGCTTGTGTCCCTTTAAGCCAGCATGAACTAGACGTATCCACAGCATAATCATGCAATGTAAAAATTTGGGTTCACCTTGTTTACAATCAAACACTCTTCGCCGTCTATTTATTGCAATTTTGAGGCAGGCACATGACCATGTTTGAATAATAAATCACAAGTGCTATAACATTTTAAAAATGGGCAGTATTATAGAATACAGTAATTAACTCAAAATTTAAGTCATTGAGGCCATGAAGCTTTTTTGGAAGTTTTTTTTTTGCAAGTACTTAATAGAGCATAAGATGTGACAATACTCTTCTTAAAACACACATTTTTTTCTTAACTGTTTACTTCACAGATGGAGTCATAGCTTTAAAAATGGATTATTTTTTATAGTTAACAATCATCTACTATGTACATTCGGTGGTAATAGGTCTTTGCCCACAAACTCTAGTGTGATTTTTTTTTATTCGTGTCAGTCATTAAAAGTTGTTTTCGATGATTCTATTTGTGTTGAGAGGTTGCGCGTTTATCCAGGAAAATCAATACAACTTTTATGTGGCGTAGATTGACGCCAACTATATTGCAAAGCTTCACCTGAAGATCGATTTCCATTCATAAGATTTAATCCGTTCATTGATGTGAACCAGTAACCTATTGATGAACATATGTTGTATGGCATGTATGCGTATAAATAGAAGAGCGTGGCTTATTGATCGCCACACCCTCTTCAAGCAAAAGTGATGTCGGTTAGATTGAATTACACAGATGTAGTGGCAAAATCACAAGATATAACATACAGGCAAAGCCATTTAAGTTTATTTAATTTAGCAAATTATTGCACTTTCTACACATAGACACGACAAATATGATGATTATCAAACATACCATTTACTGATTTAACTCAAAAGGGGATCATGAAATTTTAATTAACTGAAAATCAGTTATACCAAATTTTTTAGTTTTTATCTGCAATAAAAGGACATTTACGCTTAGTAATGAATCTACTGCACTATATCTTCGGCTTTTTCAATTTCGGTATCAACACATCCCCTCCAAGTAAAACCATACCCTCGACAATATGCATGAACTGACACGAATAAAAATCAGACTATAGTTAAAGGAAGATATCCCAATTTAACTATAACTTTTTCATTTTGATTAAATAACCTTGACCCCAAAACCCCATCTATAAAGTTTCACATCAATATTTCAATCCATTTTGACGTAAGAGCTGAAAATATGATTTTGTAAGCACATATTTGCTCAAACATCCAAAAGAAAACATCTTTTAACCCCAGTAAGATTTCACAGGATAAATGAGAAAAATAGTAGCTTTCTTCACACTCCGAAATATAGACCACTTTCAGTAAAATCTGGGATTCTTCAGATGAGGCTATTAGCTATTGGGCCATGAAGTCTCAAAAGTACTTCTTTTGTCCCAGTGTAATGAGTTTAGAATTGAAAAAGTAAAATGCCAAACGGGTAAAATACCAAACGTGTGTGTGTGTACTTACCGGAGTGACATTGTGGGGTTGTTTGTAGGTAGAAATGAGACATTGTGGGTTATTTGACGTTGTGGGGTGATTCTGATTTGACATTGTGGGTTTTTACTAGAGTTACTATGTTGCTATTTGTCCTATAACAGACTAAACTGTAATCTAGTATTGAGGTTTATTCTGTAAAAGAGTAGAAAAGAGGATTTTTTGTAGTTTAGTAACTTTATAGGCCTGCAGTGCAATCGAGAGGGCTAAGAAAAATGAGTAGTTTAGTAAAAAAAATGAAACATTCTTTAAAAATGTCTAAAAGAGCGTATTTTTAAGAGAAAAAAATGGTTACTATATAGTAACGAATTCGTTACTATAGTATGAAAGGAGTGTTTTTTTTTAAGAAAAGTGACTTTTAAGATATTTTAGTACAAACCCCGACAATGTGCTTTTGTGTGTGTGTGCGCACGCGCGTGCGTGTTTAGTTCTATCTAGAAATTTTGGATTGTTATATTTCTGTACCTCTATTTTTTCAATCCCAAAACATGGTCACAGAGTTAAGATTCTGTGAGATTTTGCGAGATAATTGTTTATGTAATTGTGTGTGTGTGTATGCCCCAAGTGTGTATTTTCCAACTGGTTTTGACACTTACTGTCACCGCTATTTAATTTTCTTTTTTCATTGCCTTAAAAGCTGACTCTAAGATTTCCTTCCCATGAGGATGCACTCATTTTCAAACAATTCATGTTTTTTGCATATCATAAAATCAATGTTTTTCTAAACTTCCGGATTCTGGAATTTGTTTGTTATACACGGTATCCTATGGGCACTCTTATACTCTGCTAAATGTTTTTCTGCATTAAAACGAAAATTTTGATTCATCTCTAACGTAAGGAAATTAAGCATTTTAGAGGCGACTATCTTTCGTTCTTTATGGCTATTTCACAAAAAAATACTACTCAGAAATCTCTGATCAGCTATAAGCAAATTATAAATAAGGCATTACATTGAGTTACCAGTATTCTTTAGGTACTGATCTAATATGTTGAGGTTTGTTTTCTGTCTTCTTCCAGGCATCCATGATCTAAAGAGTTAGAAAACGAACTGCCAAAGTCTACTGGTAGGACTGGGTGTTTGTCATGTGTAGGTGTAAGACAAGATTATTAAAATTCTTGGCGTAATGTTCAGCAAAAGTGTGTATTTAATCCTAACCCCACATGTCTTTTGCAAGTTGCAGGCTCCCATAAAGGTAATTACACTAGTGTAAATGGCCGCTTGACCACTTTGCGGCTCTGATAATGATATTTACGTCACTACGCAAGAATGTCAGAATCGCTATTCGGTGACCCCACGCGCAGAGCGTCAACCGATAAAATCTATCTCACCTGTCCGTCTCGAGCTTGCCGCTTATTTCTCCAAAGCGACAATCGCATTGAGTTGACTTGAGTTCAACATTAGAGCGGTGCCCGCTTGATCACGTAGTTCAAGCGATAGCACCGCTTTACTTTAAGGCTCAATCCTGCAAGCGGCGACCACCAAGCGGCTTTTCCCGCTGAGCGGCAAGCGGCATGACACTATGTAATGACCTTAATCCAAAGTTTTGTCTCAGAATACCGTGCACATTTTGTTTAAAATTGGTCTTTTATTTCATTTTTTGTAGGTTTTTGCTCACTTGAAAAGATTTTTTTAATTTCCGAAAAAAAAATGAAATTTCTTGCCAAAACGTGGGTCAAAAATGCAATTTAAAAAAAATTTCGCATTAGCATTTTTTCTACAAAAATAAAAAACATTTTCATTGTGATTTTCACATTTCTTCTGAGACCATTTTTTTTGGCCCGGTATTATTGTCATTACTAAAAAGAGCTTATGACTCGAGTGGTTTATCAGTTATTAATGGGCTGTGAATTCTGAAAGAAAATCTAACTTTAGACCCCGGTTAAACCAGGGTTGTCCTACATGAGTGGACCTTTTTTCCTTCCAACATATACCGTACTCGAAAAATGCACTGTAACTGGTGAGAAATTCCTCATGGACGGGCTTGAACAGCCCATCCATGAGAATTTTGACTTCCCAGGTCCATTCATTGTATGGTCCACTCATGTAGGACTAAAGCCTGGTTTAACCCGATCTCAATTTAGAGTAAGGCTCTTTCAGACTACTACCTATGTGTTTAAATATTAGAGGCACTTGATGATGGCATGAGGCACTCATATTGTAGGGTGCATATGGTGGTTTGTGTGACTGCATGTACAACAGTAATGAACTTTCTTGATCCATACATCCTGGACTACGCATGCCTGGAAAGTGCACATTTGAATGGGTGCTGACCTATGATATACAGACTGGATTGATACAGAAAATGACAAAAGGTGTGCCTATTGCCAGACCCTTAGTACATGCAATTACATTGATTCCAGATATGTAATGAGTGTAGTAATAAAGGCATCAGAAATCATTTAGGTCAGATAATTTTAATCGAGAGAACCCTAGTGCAGAGCATTGATTCATGTGTGTGTGCTCCATGTGTATCTGTGTGTAATTTTGTCTGTGTGTTAAACTTTGTTTATACTGTTGTAATCGTTGCCCCCAATATTTTTTTGTTGATATTTTAGTTTGTTATGTGGCAGAGCTTCCTGAAGATTTTGGGACTGGGTGTCAGAAGATACATTTTCTCAGGTTGGAATTTGTAAGTTCACAAGATTATATAACTTGAACTAGAGGCAACACATCAATTAATATTTGTAAGCCTTATTTAGGAATTAAACTGTGTTTAACCTTACATTAATTCCAACAGCATCTACACAACTATGTGAGGTATTTCAGAGTGAAGTAATGTTATCACATTTTGCAACGGTGTGGCTGCCAACGAATGCCTCGGAGAGGCAAATTTTTTCCTCCCGACGCATCATGGGAAAAAGTCAACATCCAGAGCCCGCGTAATACAAATATTACACGGGAACACGGTACTGATTATTTAGTTTATCAATGTAATGGTCGGTTGCGGTTCTCGGCTTTTGCACTCACAATATTCAAAGAATATAAACTATGAGCCTGTCCATAAAAACCTAACATGTGACACACACATACATACATTATACACATATACACGCACAATGAATTGCAAAGTGGTCCTGCCAGCTCTGCTGGTGGCCCACAAAGATCAGACTAAGTAAAGAACCTTCACAAGTCATATATCTTGATGAAACATGGATTAACACCAGTCGCACCCTGGAGAAGTGTTGGATAGACAAAGATGGAAATGGTGGGTTCCCAACACCAATGTGGGGAAGGATAACTGTGAGTAATTCTGCATGCTGGAAGTATATATGGATTTGTTCCCAGAGCAAAACTCAGCTTTCGCCAAAAACGTATCGGGGCCAGGGAATGAACTCGATGAACGCTAAACATTTCTAAGAATGGATGGAAACACAGTTATTTCCAAACATACCCAAAGAGTCAGAAAAGCCAGAATATTGCATTTCCCACCAAGTATACGAAAAAGGAGCTCAGCAATGTCATCAAGCAAAATAAACCACAGCTCAAAAATATGAAATTGAAATTTTACCTAAAAAATATGGCCATGAAATTGTATGTTTGCCTCCCTACCACTGCGACTTGAACCCTGAAGAGCTGATCGGTGCGGGCCAACATGAAGGGTTATATTTCAAGGAACAATACACAATTCAGTATGGCAACAATTAAGAAATCGTTTAGGGAGGGCGGGCTGGTGTTGTGGCTTATCCACTCGCCTTTCACCAATGCGGCCCGGGTTCGATTCCCTGCAGAGCCAGCGTCGTATGTGAATTTGGTTGCCGATCCATACCTGACCTCGCAGGTTTTCTCTAAGAACTTCGGTTTCCTCCTGCATCTAAAATCGGACTTCTTTCCATAAAGCCTTCCTTGTCATTCTGGATTTACTTCTTGTGTTGTAGCAGCCTAAGGCACTCCACAGCTACGCCCTGAGCACTTCGGTGGATTTGTCGCGCGTTATAAGAATTAAATATAATTATTATTGATGAGACAGTGGAACGAATTACAGCTTTCTGACTGGAAAAATGCAGTGCGACACATCCTTTAAGTGGAGAGCTCTTATTGGGATAAAGAGAACATCTGTGACATTGAAATTGAACAAGTTTTGTTGAAATTAGCAGAGGATTCTGACAGTGAATTAACACAGAAGTTCTATTGACTCTTTAAAATATTCATTAGGCCTTAAAAATGTACAGCCCTTTTGGATTTGTTTACATTTTTTTAGTGCAACATTCAGCTAAGATACACCAAAATAATGCATTTTGAGTGGATTGCTGCCCATTTCCCTCTCTTCTGCCCAAAATGCTAAAAGCAACTTTTGAGTTGGGTTTTTATTTAGTGAGCCAGTCAAAATAGCAATAGAATTTATTTTCTTCTTTTTAGGCCTTAATCATCAACATTTGATTGTGTGAAGTCAGTCATAGCAATCTGCACCTTTATTCTGATAAGTTACCAATCTGATCACTACACTACCAACAAACAATACTTTCTATTTAGTGATAAATTTCTGCGTGGAAGATGTGAGAAGGGTGCTGGAGGGATGGTGGAACAGAAGGAAGAGTTGTGCGATGAGGTGGAATCGGTGAAGGAGTTTACATACCTGGGGACAGGGTTAGTGGGGGTGGTGGATGCGAGGTGGCTGTGACAGCTAGAGTGAGGTATGGGTGGGTGAAGTTTAGGGAATGTGGGGAGTTGCTGCAAGGGAAAGATATCCTTTAAAGATGAAAGGTATGGTGTATAAGATTTGTGTGAGATCAGTGATGCTGTATGGGAGCGAGATATGGTGAGATGGGGATTCTGAGGAGGACAGAGAGAGAGAGCAATGATGAGAGCAATGTGAGGTGTGAAGTTGATGGATAGGATGAAGACTGAGGACTTGATGCAGATGTTGGGTTTGGAAGAAGCAGTGGACCGGTTGGCGAAGGCGAATAGTGTACATTGGTATGGGAACATACTGAGAAAGGATGACGAGCATGTTTTAAGAAGGGCTTTTGAGTTCGAGGTGGGAGGTTTGAGGACGAGGGGACGTCCAAAGAAGACTTGGAAGAAGCAAGTGGAGGAGGAGAGTAGGAGGGTTGGTTTGAGGATGGAGGATGCATTGAATCGGGCAAAGTGGAAGGAGGGAGTAAGTGTGGTTGCTGCAAGTGTGAGGTGAATCCGGCCACCCCCGTTTACGGGGACAAAACCAGATTTACTACTACTACCTTTAATAATCGAGAAACTATATTGTATTATGTTGTGTACACAGATTTGACTGTCTTGTGACTGTGACAGCTGTTGCTGGAATCATGTGTGAGGCATTAGACAAAGACCAACACTTCTACTACATTGTCGTCTTAAGACCACTCAGGCTACTAAGGTAAGTTATGGAATAAGGACTCTGTTATACATAAACATTAAAGACTGTGACCCAGGGGATGTTTTAAACCAATCCCATAATAATAATCAACAACTCTTGTAGAGTGCTTTATACATAGGTTTCAAAGCACTTTTTAATAAAAGTTTTTGGCTATTATTACGCTGCCATCTGCAATTCGTCACAATCATTTCGCTTCACTTAGGTATAGTCCCCGTCATAATTTCTGAAACAAATGGCACGCGCGCGCCGGTTGAATTGCGAATTCAATTTCCGTTGTCAAGCGTTCCTCACACACTTTTGGGTTTACGCGCATGTAGCCTGAATTTTGTTTCAGAATTACTGACGAACACTATAGCAGCCAGCCAAGTGCACATCCCTATCAGTACTTAGATTGTAATATTTCCCCATAACAGCTCCCCAGATTTCGCTTGGGTCGACGATACAGCGGTCCGGTAAGTATGTAATCCTGTTTTCTAAAATTGAAAGAAAAAGTTGGCGTAAATTGAAACCAGTGTTTAAAAATTTTCAAGGCTAGAAAAATATCGAAAGGCATTGTGGGAAAAGTGGATGCGACCGTAGTAATTGCAAAAAAAAAAAAAAAAAAAAAAATTTCGCAAAAACCTCAAAAATGTGAAATACGACAGTATGTGATGCGGGCGACGAAATGGCACGCGCGCGCCGGTTGAATTGCGAATCCGTTGTCAAGCGTTCCTCACACACTTTTGGGTTTACGCGCATGTAGCCTGAATTTTGTTTCAGAATTACTGACGAACACTATAGCAGCCAGCCAAGTGCACATCCCTATCAGTACTTAGATTGTAATATTTCCCCATAACAGCTCCCCAGATTTCGCTTGGGTCGACGATAACGGCGGTCCGGTAAGTACGTAATCCTGTTTTCTAAAATTGAAAGAAAAAGTTGGCGTAAATTGAAACCAGTGTTTAAAAATTTTCAAGGCTAGAAAAATATCGAAAGGCATTGTGGGAAAAGTGGATGCGACCGTAGTAATTGCATGTTCACTTTTCCGTGTCTGTGAGCACCGAAGTACCCGATAAAAATGTTCAATTTTCTCGCTAGGTTCTATAGGTTCACACCCAATTACGATACATATTCAAAACAAAACATAGTAATGGACCCTCTGATGCAAAAACATCCATAGAATCCCTTTGTTTTCAGGAGATATTTGAGATTTAGTTTCATTTGCATACATTCGCTATGACGGACTGATAACGTTAGTCTTTCACACAGTATCAAGTTAGATAATATCTTTCGCAGTGTGCGACACAGACTACACAGTGGGAAATACTTTATGGGGGGTGCCGTAGGTCAACGAGGCAATTGAGATAATGTATCTTGCCCAAGGCAGCACCCACGTTGACCACAGTGGGGCTCGAAATCACAATTTTAAAGGTCTAATGGTCACGAGTCCTGCGCTTTTCCACTGGACCACACATGCTCTCATAATGCACTGCATTGTGCCTATACTGTACTGTATGAAAAACATGTCAGTATTGTGACTGGGAACAGGTTGGCGTAGTGTATCTTCCCTCACCCTTCAATGAAGTTTCGGGTTCAATCCCCGGTAGGGGCTCAGTCTCGGTGGCTTTATGTGAATTTGGTTTCTCAATCCATACTTGTTCCCGCAGGTTTTCTCCCGGTACTCCAGTTTCCTCGTTCTTCTAAATTTGAGCTTCTTGGCATAAATCTGTTCTGGTATTATTGTTTCTCTGATGTGCTGAGCGCCTTTCATGGCTGCCATACAGCGCCTTGAGCATGTTTGTGTGATTATATCGCACATTAAAAATACACAAATTGTTATTATTATTACCTAGTGATATAAAGTGCTCAATAAGTTAAGAACCACAAGACGTTTCTTGATCATGCTAAAATTCACCTAAGTACTAGTGCTTTGTGGACTAAAATGAGTGTAAAAGTCAGGGTTTTTATGTGTTAAGAATAGAATTTTGTGTGATCACATTACCTTATTGAGGTGAAATTTCCCAAAACTGGTGCATTGTGGGATGGACTCAATACACCCTCTGGCTTGTGACCTAACAGGTAATGAACAGAGGGTGTATTGAGTCAATCCCACAATGCACCAGTTTTGGGAAATTTCACCTCAATAGGGTCATGTGATCCCACCAAAATTCTATTCTTAACACACAAAACCCTGGACTTCTACACTCATTTTATCCCCTAAAGCATTAGTACTTAGGGAATTTTAGCATGATCATAAAATGTTTTGTGGTCCTCAAACTTCTTGAACACTTTTTATCCCTATACTACCGAGTGTTTTGTACAGTATAGGCATATTGCAATGCATTATGGGATTGGTTCAAAACACCATCTGGGTATTAATGACATAACCGAGTACTTGTTTTGATTTTCGGGCAGTAGTGGTGTTTTGATTTCATACAAAATGTAATAATGTTATTCACAAATATCATGATAATCTTATTGGATGACTTTACAGGAGAACTAAACTGAAAGATACTAACCAATACAGAAATATAGTCCAAAGATAAGATATTGTATATTCTCATCTATTTTCAGACTTTTTAAGATCAAGAAGCGGTATCGAGATGTAATGGGAACACTGTATGTTCTTGTACCTAGAATGACAAGGTAAACATTCAAAATATTTTTATGTTAATTGTCGTGCTCCATATTACAACGGTCATGGATATAATTGTGTAGAGTATTTCAGCTGTCTCACTGTAGTTGTACAGGACAAGCATTTTCTCTCAAGAATTCTCCCAATTCAGTCTGGAAATCCGCAATAAGAATGCTGGATTCAAGAAGATTACCGGAATCAAGATATCAATAGTTTCAATGAAAATCCTGATATGCAAATAACCGGAACACATTGATAGCCTAACTAGAGTTGGAAGTGGTCAGTGCAATGAATTGTGTATTTAGAAATGTGTTGACATTGTCACTTATGTTCTCTATAACTTTTCCTTGGAAACTCAAGAAGATTTGAGTCTTTAGTTTCTTGAGCTTAAATTCCAATTTCTTACAAATCTTGCACAGAATCTGTGTTGGACGGGTTAATAGAGTTGTTGTTTGACACTATGCAAATTGTCATCATAAGTTGAATGATGTAGATTTCATGGACCATAAGTAAAGTAAATGCATGTGAGAGCTATTAAGAAAAATCCATACTGTCATTGTCACTAATGTTATTTATAACTTTTCCCTGGAAACTCGGGAAAGGCTTGAGTCTTAAGTTTTTTTTGAGCTGAATTCCAATTTCTTACAGATCTTGCACAGAATCTGTGCTGCACTGGTTAATTAGAGCTGTTTGACTTATGCAAATTGTCATAAGTTGAATGATGTAAATTTCATGGATCATAAGTAAAGTAGATGCATGCGAGAGCTATTAAGAAAAATCCATACTGGGAATCTTGCCATATAGGCTTACAAATATCATGAATTGCATGTTATACTCTCCTCTATTGACCAATCTCTATATGTTGGGGGGACACAACATGCTCGATTTGGGCATTTAAAAAGAAAAAAAATACTGTCTGTCAGCAATGAAATTTTGTAGAAGTTTTTAGTGGGATATGAAATCCAAAATGGGTGTCAAAACTGTGATGCTCTTGACAATTTATTTTATATTTTCTGGTTTTGGCATAGTAAATGAGACACTTTCAAACAGCTGTGATTAGGAACCTATTCTTAAGCATACATGTAAGATTCCAGAAACTTTCACAGTGGCAATTTTTTTCAAATATTTTTTGATAAGATATTATTAGTGGTTTGTGATTCTGATCAATGTGCTTTTCTTTTGTACCCATGCAGTGTTGGCATCACCTTGGTCATCATATATTACTTCTATGCCATCATAGGAATGGAATGTTTTGAAGGAGCTAAATTGCAAAACTGTTGCAAGTAAGTATGCCAAAAGCTTCTTAATAACATTTCTTGCTGTTGTCAATTTTGAATTTTATCATCTTCATAATCTTTTTTATTGTCCCCACCAAATGACTTCGGCAGGGCCCATGAAACAAGCTCTATTATGCGTCTGCCCGTATGTGTGCCTGTCTGCGTAAAAATGCTTACCCACCTGATTTCAGTCATTGTAGAGCTTTGGATCTACCTCAACAAGGATAGTCAAGGGGTCATTTGGGGTCATAATTATGCACAGCATAATTCTGAATTCTACTTGTATACATTGCTATTTAGAGACATATTTAATACATTTTCTGCAAAAACACATGATCTAAATGTACTGTAGAAAATACTTATGTATCATTTCTATGACAGGTATTGATAGATATAAAATGTCTGATATTTAAAAAGCAAAGGCAAGATCTGTTATCTTTATGGTATCGGTATTTTGTTTTAAAAAGGCCCCAAAATCATTTTAAAGGGAAGTTGTTTGGTTTGCTAGTGTAGTGTTTAATAATTCTAACCAAATTAGATCATGGTAGTTTTCAACAAGTAACAAGTACATTGTTCACTTTTACTTTCTTAATGTCATTTGATTACAGAGATACACCTATTGAAGACTATTACAGCAACTCAACACAATTCAAATTTTACTTCTATCTCAACAACTTTGACAACATCCTCATTAGCTATGGTAAGATATCTTAAGTTTTCTTTTCAAGTTTCTCTTATGCATGTAGCCCAAGGAAGGTAAAAGGGGAAGCAGCGGTTAGCCACCATCCATGGGAAAGAGTTTGTGCACCTCCAGCTTTTTGTGTCCTCCTGCTTGGTAATAATGTATGTGTGTGTCTGTCTGTCTGTCTGTCTGTCTGTCTGTCTGTGTGTGGTAAACTGCTAATCCTGCACTTATTGGACTCATACTTTTGAAGACATTGACTAACTTCATACTTGGTACAATGAGAGAACATGTTAACCTTATTTGCATATTCATTGTGATGATCTCATTTGCATATTCATTATGATAATGAGCTCATTTGGAGATTTTCAAATTTATCCAATTCAGCTTAAACTTGGTGAAAATA
The DNA here is from genome assembly GCA_023653785.1 of Ophioderma brevispina. NCBI lineage: Eukaryota > Metazoa > Echinodermata > Ophiuroidea > Amphilepidida > Ophiodermatidae > Ophioderma > Ophioderma brevispina. The sequence goes on along the minus strand of JAMKCH010018984.1, from coordinate 22,436 downwards.
ATCTTGTACATGAAGCAAACAAGTAAAAGAAAATCAAAATGAGGTAATCTGGGGTGAAGAGGTCATCCAGAGGTCAAATGTTTCATGTTTATGTCCTCATTTGCAAACCACAATGGCAGAGGACACTTGCATTTTGGAGAACGCTGTATTTTTTTGTAGCAAATTTTATAACTAAGTTGAAAGTTTGGGGTTTGGAATGCTAGTGTGAAACTGTGACTCATATAGCTGTTGTGCATTGGGCAGTAACCATACTATTAGTGGATGATATGTGATAAAAGTGAAGATTCCCGATGACTCTCACAAAAAATCCAAAGATACACCAACTCCACTCAATAGGCAACAATCCAAGCTGGTTATAAACCCATATTACATTTACATGGGTGATGGCTTCTCTTTTTAGACTTCTGTTGTGGGTAAATCAAACAAGATGAGGCCTAAGTTGTTCTTGCAAATATTAATGTGCTATGCTACTGTCATGAATATTGCTTGCTATATGAGCTACTTGAATTTTTGATTCATTGATTATTAAAAGAACCAATGAGGTTTAGACCCTGGAAAAATATGAGTGTATTGATCGATGTCAGTGCATTCTACATGTGCCATTCATGTGTTTTACTTGGACTTTGACAACAATGTTGAGGAGAATTAAAAATAGATAATGTATTTTACATATTGACATTTATTAGCAAGGACAATATGCAAAGTTTTACTTGCAGTGTTTTTGACAAAAATCAGTGCACTGGTGGAGTTTTACAAGCTCATAATAGCATGAGCCCATATTAGTGTGGTTTGGTGTGTATTCCCATAGGATTTTCATGCTAAAATTGAGTTTGTTGCTGTTTGGCTTTCAATAGGGCCTAAACTGTAAGAAATGATGGGGGGGTTGCAAATTTTCGGACTGAATCCCATCCTGCAAAGGGGGACAAATTTAAAATCGAGTCAATTGTGTTTTAATGTTACACTACCCGTTCACCTTTTATACGGATTTAAAAAAAGGATATATTTGTGCGTAGGTTCCAACCTTTAGTAAACAGTATAGCCCCATAATGATTCAAGGTCACATGGGGGTAAATGCTCCAATGTTGTGAAAAGTGGTTTCAAATGATTCACTTGTGTCATACTGAAAAGAAAATGCATTTTAACTATTTTAGTGATTTACAATTTGTTCGTCGTTCGTGGTGCAAGTCCAAAAATCAAAGTGGAAGATCCGTCTTTAACCAGCTGATAGTTTCATCAACCGGGTTGATCAGGCCTGAATTCCTCTTGGGGACTATAGACCTCACAGTCACTATGATGTGGGCTAATGGTTTGTGGCTATCCACAATATCGCAGTTTGGTGAAAGGTTCTAATCCGATCTTGTTGAAGGAAGTTCTTTGTACGAACCAACGCCAGTTTGAGTCTGTTGAGGTTGACATGCTTTCCTATCAAGGTCACAGCTTTGGCTGCTGGATGGGCTGTACACAAACTGCTTGGTTCAAAGTAGAGGATGACCATTGCTCATACCATCTGTCATTGATACCGGATGATCAATAGGGATAATTGTGATGCTAAGTGTCATGGATTGGGTAGCAAAGTGATTCTGTGGAATCTCTGATCCTCAAAGGGTGTTGGTGGGGGGATTAGGCTACCAGGTTCATCACTATTTTCTTGGCGAGCTTGATCGTCTGAAGGTTCATCCTAAGGTTGGCCGGGAGCTATGCCAGACAGAATTGAAAAATATTCTACAGGCGTTGCCAGAAGGCAACCACTAACAAGTCGCATTGCATCATTCAGAACGGGAACACTTCAATCTTGTGTTAAAGTACACTGTGACTCCATACCGGTGCAGCGTATTCAGCAGTGGAGTAGGCCAAGGCAACAGTTGCGGTATGTAAGTGTCAAAAGATGCACCCCATCCAGTTCTGCAAGCCTTCTGAGGAGGTTGCCACGAGACTGCTCTTGGCAGCGACTGCTTGGTCATGTGTGATTGAATAAGGCTCGGCCATTGTGACGCCAAGGTTACTCGGGGTTGGATCATGTGACAGTTTTTCCCATCTAGAGTGATGTTAGTTCTCTTTTTGCAGGCATCGATTGGCAAGGTGGAAAACAGAGCTGACGGTCTTGGGTTTTGCTGAGTTTTCCAGTTTGCCATGGGTGGAGAATTTTGCTTAAGTGATTAGGTCTTCTGCAACACTGTTCTAAGGACTGACAAAGAATCAGCAGCTATTCCAAGGCCGTGACTCGTCTGCGTAGGAGTACTGCGAACAGTCTTCCCTTTGGCATATCTGAGACGTAGATGTGGAAGAGGGACTGGGGGGCAGGACAGACTTGTGGGACCACCATTCGAAAGTTTGCGATTTCTACTGCGTTGGCCCCTTTGAGTCTCCAGGACGAAGGGACAAAGGGGGTGGATCTGTTCTTGGATGAGAGCATAATGAACTTGACAAGCTTGACATCAGGGAAGATGTTGAGTAGCAGCTTGAGGTAGAGAACACGATGCCAGACGTATCGTACAGCAGTAAGGTCTATGAAGACTGCTCCCAACTTCTGCTTCTTCTGGAAAGGCTGTCTCGAAGGTTCATTAACTAGTCTTGCTAATATGACAGTTGTGATTTAACTATTCGAAATTCAAGCTTGGGTGCGGTAAATTTGCTCGACCTTATCATTGATACTGCGAGTATCAGCGCTCAAGCAGCTTATAGCTGTGAGATAGTAGCGAGAGGGGTCTGTAATCTGGGCTCATTTGCTGTTTCTTGGGCTTCAGGTTGCAATGACCTTTGAAGTCTTCCATCTGGAGGGACTAGTTGACGTTCCCATGCAAATAGAAAGGAGGAGTTGGAGCCTCGCACAGCTTCGGGTGCATATTGCTTCAAGAATTCTTTATGGATGTTGTCATTGCCAGGAGCTTTTCCCATTCTTGAGAACTTTTAATTGCTTCGGTGATCTCATTGTAGGTGAATGGTTGGGAAATGGGCGAGTGGCGTAACAGGCGGGGGGGGCCGGGGGGGCAGGTTGCCCCCCTGACGACTTGGCCGGGCGTGACAAAAAATCATGTAAATCAGCATTTTGTAGCCCTTGACCGGGAAAAATTGCACTTTTGCGAGCCCCCCTAAGAGGTGAATTTCCCAAAAACTGGGAAATTTGCACCCCTCAGAGCGGGAAGGCACGTTACGCCAATGGACTTGGGGCTCTTGACGGTGGAGGGTTGTAGAAGCGGTTTGATCTCTGCATTAACAGCACGAGAGTGGGTTTTCGCCTGTGGAGTGTGGGCTTGCCACTTTCCATTGTTGACAAGTACTGAAGCGATGGAGATTGCAGAGACAGGACACTGCTTAGCTGGACAGCTACGCCCGGTGAGCTTGTTGATGGTGTTCCAGGCCTTGCGGCTTGAGTGGGTAAAGTTGATATTGGATATCTCCTCCTCCCATCTGGTCACCATTCCGACATCCAGGGAAAGTTTTGGTGACCCTCATAGACCATGTAGACCCTTGCGACATTTTGGTATGTAATTAGCCAACCGAATGTCACACACTGTAAAATAATACACTTTAAGATCCTGTGAGACAATACAAACAACTTATCACCAGTTTCAACAAAATCTGAGCATTGGGTAAATTTTACCCCAGGATGACCTTGAACCATTATGGGGCTATAACGCTTTAACTAAAGGTCGGAGCTAGGCAAATATATACTTTTTTCTAATCCTTATAAGGAGACAAACATGTTAATATACATTAAAATGCAATTTGACTAGATTTTAAATTTTTCCTCGTAGTAAAATTTTCCCCTTGAAGGGGGAAGCAGTCCAAAAATTTGCACCCCATCATTTTCTGACGGAATGGTCACTATTGAATGAAAAACAGCAAGAAAATCAATTTTAGCCCAAAAATCCTACGGGAACTGTTTCATTGACATACCAAACCACACATATGGCTTGTGTATTCACATCAAACTAAACTGTACCACAATGCATGACATTCTGTCAAAGCACTTGGAGCAAAATGTAGTTTGGAACCAGTAAACAATGTATGCTGAATGGTGTGAATATATAGGATGCATTTTACAAATATGTATTAACATATTTTCTCACTTACCATTTTATTTTAACTCTAGTAACACTGTTTGAACTGACTGTGGTTAATAACTGGCATGTGATAATGGTAAGTAATGCAATTGATTTTTGTCCCCCACAACATTGTGTGTTGTGTGGGCTTATGTTATGTGACCACAGATGGCCCGGCAGATGGGGGGGGGGGCAGATGGGCAATAAAAGCATTAATCCACTCTACAGACTAGACCGATTAATCAATGAACTTCTAATGTGGCACGGTGATAGAACATGATGAGGTCATGTGCTGTTTACTTTTTGGACAGGTTATGAATATTAATGAGCTCATTTGCATATTTTCCAATAAAATGTGATCAAACCACACAATTCTTTTATATAAGCTTGGAGGCATAAAAAGATAAGCAGTTGTGCTAAAGCATTCAAATCTCCCCACAAGATCTGTTTGTTACATTCCAATGACCAGACACAAGATATGTTCACTTAGACTGATCCACTTGTAAAACTTACTATTGGGGGGAGTTAAAGGTCACATTAGTACTATAAATATAATTCTTCCAGCCAGAATTATGAAGTAAAGTTATGGTTTTCACTGTCTATATTGAAAGTCCACGTCTCTGAAGTGCACAGATGAAATCATGAGTGCAAAAAAGTCCACTGGCATGATGGACATGCAAAATACAGTATAAGGTGAAAGTTTTGTGAGGTTTGTGAGCCTAAACTACAAAATTAGACATAAAAATGACAACACGAAAATACTTGTAAATTCCATGCAGTGTGCGCATGTGTAGTACATTTACAGTACATGTACAGTTTGTGTTTATTACAGCATCCTTATGATTATACCACAGTGTAGTGTTTAATAGAACTACAGGTACATGTTTACACAGTCTTGTGGGTGGTTATGATGAACACTAATTGTTTGAAAAAAACTAAGCAACTGAAATTATCAACTCTTTGCCCCTATTTTGCAAAAAAATATCTGAACTAAAGAGTGAAGTATATTTCTTAGAGATGTTATATTAGATATTTGTCCCCTACCATATATAGTATGGTGGGAAGGACCATGTGGAACCAAACAAAAAATATCAATGGCAACACACAACTAATTTGGTTTATTTATACCTCTGACTTCATCCTGTGTAAATTTTACAAAATTTGATTGTGGGCAAACATGATTTTTCTTTAAAATCTAGTTTAACCTATCTCTCTATGGAGAATGGGCATATAGAGGGTGCTATAACATACAAATACTGGCCTTTGTAGGCCTATATGGCAAGATTCTTGCAATGGATTTTTCTCAGAGGTAATAGCTCGTGTATGTCTTATATCAGTTGTCAAAATTGTGTCGCCAACTGCTTATAATTGCTCTAAAAATAAAGGAGACAATTTGCATTGGGTCAAACAGCTGTGTCCATCTGTCAGTCTGCCATTTTTCAGAAAATCCATTGTATGAATTAATGTTTCTGCAACTTGGTACTCCAAGGGTGTGCAGTGCTGAATTTCTAAGTGATTAGTCACTGAATAGTTTCACTATAACTCTATTTATGAACATAATCATCAACTAATATAGTAAATCATAAACCATTGAAACCATTCCCCACTTTGTAGGTTCCCTTCTACCATACTCTTTCAATGATTGTCAAAAGAAACCAACCTCTAGCAATAAAAAATTCTCTGATAACTGCAGGCAGTGTCAGTCAAGGAATCCTAAATTTGATGTTGTCATTGTGGTTTAACACTTAATCACAAACTCTTGATAGAAAAGTCTAAATGTGTACTCGACTCCTTAATTTCAAAGATGTAATCGTAACATATATATGGCGGGGGACAAGATGGCCTAGGGCGGCCTTCTAAGTTTAGAAACTCTAAATGTTTGGTATTTTTCCAATGTCAATGTAGTGTTAAAGACCGCCCAATAAGTGATAAACATTTAACTAAAACTACCCATGCACTTAACACTTGTTTTTTTATTTCCCCGTGAAATAGCGTGTATAACTGAAGTGAGAACATCTGTATGGAGTCAGGTATTATCATCTTGTTTTTACTTGTCTAGTATGGTAATAGAGTTCATGGTAGTAAATTCCCTTTTTAAAAAGACCCAGTGATGCATGTGGATTTAAGGATTGGAGGATTTTGATTTACAAAATCAGCTAAACATTAAATTTTTCCTGTCCTTTGTTAGGGGACATAGAGATGTCAGTCCCATGAACAAGGTGCTACTGTGAAATGGCATATATGCTGGTCAGTTTCATAAAGCAGGGTACAAATCCCTGATGTCCCAACTGTCCGGGGTGAATTTCACAAAGACTGCGACGCATCTTAAACCCATCTCAAGGTCCAAATCAACGTAATAACAGGGATTACTAACAGTACCTTACAAGGCGTCTGCTTATGTAGGGTTGCAAATCTTTGGTGAATCCACCCCAGGGTCATTTGTGAGGGATATTACTTATGTTTATCACTATTGGGGGGTGCACACCACCAAAAGTAGTTCCTTTCGCTGGATTTCAGAATATCTTTTTGCAACAAGTAGTGTACCGTAAAATCCAAGACATTTATGATTAGCTGAGTGCGTAATAAATAAACTACTAATTTTCGCCGTTCTCCTCGGCTTTCTAGGTTTCAGGTTTTGCTGGTTGCTGGGGACTGGTTGCGGTGGGGGGGGGGGGAGCTGGTAAATTTGTGGGTTGCCAGTGGTTTCATGTTGGCGGTGGGTTGTGATGCTTCTGTTCATAACAGCTATCGGTCGCTCTGAGCCTTTTGTTAACCGAGGTTGCTGGATTTGAATGTTGAATTGAAGCAGACATTTTCCTGTAAGTTGTTTAGATTGTTGACTTGATGTCAAATGAATTGTAATTCCGGGGCTGCATAATTTCAGGCGACTTGCAAGTTTTTTAGGTTGACGGCTGACTGGAATATAGTTGGAGCAAATCTATCTTATCTACTTCCAATCATTACACTCACTCCGTAGTAGAGATTGTTGTTCGAGGTGCAAAATGGTGCTTGGTCTCAGGAACAAGATCAACAAAGTGTGCAGGAAGAAAAGACTGGTGAAAGTAAAAAGAAGGTTCGGGTGGCTAGCTACGGAGTGTGAGTGGCTTCAGGCGACTCCGAAAATCTCCATTGACTAAGCCTAAGGGGTTTCCACGAAAAGCAGATGACACTTAGAAAAAAATCTGTGCTGGTAAGAGATTCTACATGTACATGGTGCTGGTTGTGCTGTTGGTGTAAGCCCCTAGTTTGCGTGGTCTGAGATATACAACACATGCAAAGTTTGTAAGGTGCCACGGAAGGGATGTCCAGAATTGAAGCTGTCAATTTTCTTGACACTTGCTTGGAATATGACGCCAGGGGTTTACAATATGCAATTTTCATTCGCGAACAATTCCCTTCGTTTTTTGGTTTATTTAGATTATATTCTTTTTCTTTGTTTATATTTTGATTTTTATTTATAATGTAATATTTTATTCATAGTGTTTTATGGGGGGGGGGGGGGGGGGGGGGGGGGGGGGGGGGGTGGGTTTTTTAATTATGATGTAATTGTATAGTAGTGTGTTCATTTTTCTTATTTATTATTTAGTTTTTATTTTACCTATTCAGTCATCTTTAATTTGGTTTATTTACTTTTTTATTGTAACGATTTACTTTTATAATATTTGAGTGTTGATTTTATTTCTAATTTCGAAATTATATTTTTTTCATTTCATTTTTTAGTTATATTGTGATGTATTTATTCACTTTTTGGTTTTTATTGTATTTTTTTGATTTTGACTTTGTTTTATTTACTTATTTAGTTATCTTTATTTTTTTTTTCTAGTGGTTAATTATTTAAGTTTTTTTTTCATTTTACACGATTTAGATTATTATATTTTGTGTATACTGCTTTGATTTTATAATTTTTAAAATACTTTATTATCCTCCCGTTTATTTTTATTTTCTTACCAGTTTGTGTGGCTTTTATTTTATTTTTTAATTATTTTGTTGTTTTCTTTATCAGTTATTTTGTACTGATTTAAAAATTTATTTGGTTCCAGTATTTATTAGTCATTTTATATTTCTATCCTTTTCCAGGAGAAGGGCGCTATATAAATATCTTTTATATATGTGATTATTTCTTTTTATTTTAATCATTTATTTTAAATGATAATCTAAACAAGTGTACACGGATTTTATTTGTTTGAATTTAAAAAAAAAACTTTGTTATTATTTTTCTCATCTGTTATTATTATTTTTCTTTTTATTATTTTGTTTCTAATTTGTAACTGATTTTTTCTTTATTTCTTCCACCATTTTTTATTTTATTAATTTTTATTTGTGTTAATTTTCTTTTGTTCTGCTTAGGGCTATATGTATGACTATTTGTGATTGTCATGTGCGAAAAAAAAAACATCTCTGTTACCCCAGACATTCAAATGTCTAAACAGACAATTAAAGAAAACAAACACCCCACCACCCCCACAAAAATCAGCCGAAAGTGGGATTCGAACCCAACCCACGGTCCCATCTTAACGAATCATATCTTAAGGAATAATTTGACAAGTCTTGCAGAGCCAAGAGAAGTGGCCAACATTTCAGCGCCACTAGCTGGGTAACGTTTCGCTAGTGTTACCGCAACGCATTCGGGGTATTTTTTTCAATGTAACCACGTATTAATACTCCGGGGTATTACTACTGCCGATCATCAGAGAGTGGTATTGCGAGATAAAGTATTTATCATCTCAAAAATATTTCAGCTAAAAAACACGAACGTAGGCCTAATGATCATTGGGTGAACATTACTACTACGGCCGATCTTCAAGAAGAGGCTTGCGATATACAAGTCATTTTATCATCTATCAAATATTTCAGCTAACTAACACGAATATTACTATCTATCATCTACAAAAATATTTCAAACTACAAAAACAAAACAATGAACATAGGCCATATGAGTCATTGGGGGAAAATGACACACAAAATTATATTCTCCTTCGAGATTAGACCTTCGGGCACTGCAACAACGATACCAGTGCTTAATTTCGTCGTCAAAAAGCTCTTCCAGTTACCCCCCCACTATTTAGCTTGACCCGTCATAGCCCGGGACAAAATCGACCAAACCAATAGCTACCAATGGAGTTGGTCTAAGGTCCAGAGCAACCTTGACTGCCCGGCTATTACCACAAAGGAACTTACCCCACTAACCGTCTGCGTTACAAATCGCCCGAGGGGAATCAACCGTCACTAATGTCCTTTTTTGGCAGCAATATATTATTTTCACTACACCACTAAACACATTTAACGCATTTAACAAAATACATCCGCTCTCCTAGAAGCGCATTTTTTCGGATACCTCGTTAAGCAGTCGATGCTGATCGCGTACATCTTCAAAATCCATAAACAAACCCAAACTTTCCATTTAAATAACACACACAAATTTTATACAAAAAACACCGTTTTCAACCTAAAAAACTTAAGCTAAAGAATTCCAAACAACACCCCGACAATTTTCCTAGGGGGTCACCACCAGCATGACAGTAAATTTGCACTACCATTTTTTTTTTTTTCACTGGCCGGATTGTCCGACTTTCACGGAGATCCTCGACAAAAAACAGCCCCAAAATGGGCCCGAGGAAAGTAATAATCCTGTCCCGCTTACGCGACCGATAATAAAGTCATTTAGCTAATAATACTGTGGGGGGGGGGGGGGGGGGGGGGGGAAAATGCTGTGATTTGTAAAGTCAACTGACTAAACTTAATGGTATTAGTTTTTCATACTTATCACCAATGTATCATAAACTGTTTTTGTTATTTTATCCTTTCCAACCGCAGGTTGTATGACATCATCATAGCTTTATTTCTGAGGCCTTCCTTGTGTTCGGATGGCATACTGCCAAACAAATAATATAGGAGAAATTGACAGTAAGTATCTACTTGAAAATGATAGCAGGTGTACCAAGAGTGCCTGAACAGGCTAATGCAAACTCATGACATTGTAATTTCCCCGTTTTGTCCATGTAAACTTTACAAACTGCATTATTATAAGCAAGATCTGTGCATCCCCTCTGTATTTCAGCTGCATTTATAATTGTTGTCAACATCCTATGTTATTGATTAAATAGTACTCTGGTTGGATCTTTCTTGTGTGAATGCAAGAAAGGAGTATTCCATGTGAAAAAATCCATATGTTAATTCTGTTCTGAAACAAATAACACAACTGTACAGCAATATAGGAAAGCTCCGTCTATTATTCCTGCTATATTTGCACTTCTGCATGCAATACCCAAGCAGAAGCCAGCGAAATATATTCATGTGACTTCAGCCAGTCGCCACAGAGCCTCTCCCTTGCGAACTTTGGGGGAGACACAAAGGATACAAGCAAAAGTTCATGGCTTGTGGCCGAATGATAGCGTAAATAATAAACATGGCACCTTCTTTAAATCGTCTACTGCACAAAAATTAAGCATGAAAATGGTGTTTTTATAAATGGCTAGGATACTCCAATGACCAATTTAAAACCAGCTGGTATGTTTTTTATATATTTCATTATATATGTGCTATAGATTCATGCCAATAAATTCCTAGTTCCTTTCTAGATTCATGTTGCCAGTTTCGATTCCAGCTAGGTCCACATGTTTTTTTTTTAATAAATGGTCTATGTACACCAGCCTCTATGAAAATATAAATAATTGAAATATTCTTTTTTATTGTTCAAATCCTTACACTCAACTTAATGTTGACGCAACATATGCATTATTTCCCTTCTGATAAGTGAAATTCCCCAAAACCTTATTTTAGAGCACCCCTAAAACAGGATGAAAAAATTGGTCTGCGACCAGTGACCCCAGTTTCACACCCTGTCGACCATAGCTCTTCCTCATTCCGTTTTGGCTGTTAACCACGACGGACGCGTGTTACCGTAGCTCTGTCATTAGCAGCGAAAATTAACTGAGATTTTGATACTGGACTAGTTTTCGTCTCATTTCATCGTAATACTACTCCTACACTATAACCATATTCCTAATCTGGTAATATACTGGATTATATACTGGATTTTTATAGCGTCTCAGTCGACGGAGTAATCGGAGACTTTACGCCGTCGGATAGCTCTTGTTTTGTAATCCTTTTTTTGCGCCACTTCATGTCTGGTCATGTGTCTGTGTATCGGGAAATAAGTAACAAAGGTCAGGCCATTGACGCACTTGTTGCTGCTTTGGTTGCCTTTGACTATGTGTGAGTTGTTTTGTTGATTTAGTTACGTTCTTTGCTGCTAACAATTCTGAGGTTCTGGTGGTGGATATTAATTTTATTATCTGCTTGTGGTATACTTCTCAAATATTGTAACTGTGTTTTGAAAAATTTCTTAACAACCGTTTGGTGATTCAGTTACCGAGTCGGTTTTTGTGTCCTGACGTTTGGTCGTACCGGGAGAACCTCCACGGCACGCTTTGATTATTTTTCTTGTACGGGTGTTTTTTTGCGCACGCTATTTCATCTAGCATTCACGCTCACCCGCGTCATTTATGGCACAACAATTGCGTTCGCTGCCCCGCTTCCATCAGGAGTGGGATCCCCATCCCCTTTGTGTCGTTCCGAGGCAATGTTTTCCCGCACCGACCGTGCGCCTCTTTCTGTCTTGGACAGTCCGGATGTTCCAATGGGACCAACCATCGAACATTGGTACGCCGCTCGATCCGTGTTGCGTACAAGGGGAGGGGGGGGTGGTAAGGGGGGCTCCGATCCGGGGGTTCTCCAAGGCAGCCGGCTGCTGCTCCTGGGGCTTCCCAATGGGGTAGCTTCGGTACTTCGCGACGCTCTGATTGGTGGGCGGCTTCGGGCCTCTCCTCCAGCCATCATCGTCCGCTGGCTCGCCTGGTTCAGCCTAGTTAGGGGCTGCTCCGGTGCTGGCTGGCGCGGTCTGCGCTGGGTTGGCGGCTGCGGGCATTCCGGTGGTGTGGTGGTGGATGGTGGTGCCCTGGTCGCCCGGCCTGATCCATCGCCAGTTGTCGTCCACACCTAACGTGTTTGCGGTCCCGGTGTCTTCGGGCACTCTAACCGCGACCACGGTGGCCATTACTCTCACTTCGGGTTTTGTTTTCGGCAAACCCTGGGGCGTTGGCTTCGGTATCCCTTGGCGGGACGCCGCAGGTGTTGGTTACGCTTCCTCCAACCCCGCATGACTAGCCGTGCTCGTCGTGAGCAGTGCCTCATCAGCAGGCGCCGCACGCCGCTCCCGGGCCCTTCGGTGCTTGGTGGAGCTAGTGGTGCTCCGCCGGTTGGCCTCCGCAGATGCCCCAGCTGACTCAGGAGGTCGGCTCATGCCCCCTCATGCGGGTACGCCTGCTGCGGTAGCCTAGTGCGGGTCCCTCCTGCACCGGTCTCCGCGGCGGGTCCACCTATGGTGGGGTACCCGTAGGGTGCCCCTGCCTCTTGCAATTCCTGCGGTGCAGCCTTCATGGCCTACCCCTCGTGGGACACAGTAACCCCCTGCAGCTAACCTTCTCAGGTTACGCTGCATCCCCTTACGTGGCTTACCCACCCTAGTCGAGCTGGACTTCTGGGACTGGTCAGTCTGGTATGGACTTTCGACCGGGGCTCCCTCTTGCGGGAGCCCCTCCGGCTATATCCCAGACACCGCGCCTCCGCCGTCGGCTGCCTAGCCGCAGGCACGGTGCTGTCCGGGGCTGCTCTGACCTCCCCGCTTTCGAGCGTGGGGCAGAGTTGCGCCCCGCTGCTGCAGCAGATTGTCTCCTTCTTGGGAGCCAGTCAAGCTGCGGCGTTACAGCCTGGTACCCGATGAAAGCCCAGGTAGACCAGGGGGAGGAGCCGGGTGTTGTTTCCTTTTCCCTTCTTTGATACCCGTCCACTACACTACCCTTCGACTTACGTGCCTGGGACTTGGTGTGTCGATCCCCACTCCTTCTCTCCAGGCCTGTAACCCTCGTCCGGGTCGTGTTGGGTGCAGTCGAGCCTCTTGGGTCCTGCTGCCCAGCCTATGTCAGTTGGCTCGGTCCCTGCGGGGGCCCTGGTGTCGCCGCCAGGTGGCGACTCCTGGCCCTCCGCCTTCGTCCGCTCGTTCTGTCCCACACGTCCTCTCAGGACTCCTACCAGCTGTAGACTTCCGATGTTTCGAGGACAGCGCTGGCGGGATTGACTCGGGCTCGGAGGTGGAGCTCACTTTGGTGACACTACTCCTATTGCAGCCTTTCGACGTCCGCGGCAGCTTCCGGACGATGAGTGGATTTCTCTTCAGCGTGCACCCCTCATGGCTGCGCAAGGGCGTCTGAGTCTCCTTTGAGCCCTGCCTTGCGCGCCTGAGCGCCGTGCGGAGGAGGGACACAGCTCCATCTGGGCTCCACATCCTCCCCTCCTTAACGCGGTCAGGCGTTGACGCTTCCCTCAGACGTTGGTCTTCTGTGGAAGCGCTCCGGGGAGGTCACTCAGAAGCATCTCTTTTGTACCCGGTGAAACTTTCGCCAGTCGTTGAGAACTACCGAAGGGGACTACAACTCCTTCCTGAGGATCTCCGACCATAGATCGTTGACACCTAGCAGGCCAGTTACCAAATGGCAATGGCGCCCCTCTGGCTTCTCTCTCCCCCTTCTGGGAGGCAGTTTAGCAACCTAGAACCTGGCGCGTGACCTCCTGGGTATCCTAAGACCTAGGAGGGCCTTTCTCTTATGGTCCTCGCCCTCGATATCAGATCCTCGTTGGGCGAGGGTGGAGTTTTTTCCCCGGAGGCCTCTGATGCCTTGACCGTCCTAAAAGCACCTCGCTAGGTGACCGCAAACAGAGGCTTCAAATGGTCTTTGGCGCGATCCGCCTCAGCTCCTGAGACGCGAGAACCCCTGCTTTTCACTCTCTTCGCACTCTGAGCTCTGATCTTGCATCGGAGGTTTCTAAACCAAGCCGGAGTCGCGGGACGTCCTCTTTGGAGGTTCCGTATCGGTGACTCACTGCGTGCCTCTGCGGAGCGTGTGGAGTCGGAGCGGGCGCTCAAGGGGCTCAGGCGGAGATCGCCCTCCCGGGAGATCTTCGGCTAAGAAGAGAAGTGAAGCGCTCCCCGCTCCTCCTCTTCAAGCCATTCACGCCAAGCAGCGAAGCCGACAACCAACCTCAGCAAACCCAATAAGCCTGCAGCTCGTTCACTCTCCGGCACTTCCGCAGAAGTCCGGGCTCCCCTCCCAAAAGCACATGCCGCCTGGGAAGGGGAAGTGCATCCTTCGTCCTGAGGGCCTAACGGCGGCGCAGGAATCTCTCCTCCGGGAAGGGAGCCTTACCACCAACTCTCCACGATATCCTGTGGTTCCGGCCCTTAAGTTGTTCTACGCGCGGGAATAGGGCCATCCATTTCTCCCCGCACCTTGGGTGCTAGAGCGTGGTTGGAACCGGGGGTTCGGAAGCATTCACCGCGAAACCCCCGGCAGACTTCCCTCCGGACCTACCCCCCTTCCGGGGGAGCCGCGAAAGCACAGTTCTTCTTCTGGACGAGTTCTCGGCGCTCTTGGCGACGGGTGCCATCTCCCCAGTCGACCACCCCCTTCACTGAGGGGTTTTGGTCGACGTTCTTCTTGGCCCCCCAGAAGACCGGGGGATTGGCGTCCCATCCTGAACCTAAAGCCTCTCAATACAGTCATCCAGCCATCAAAAGTTCAGGATGGAAACCCTCGTGTTGATCCTGCGCTGTCCGTTGAAGGGGAGCTGGACGTCTTCTTTGGATCTGAAGGAACGTTACCGTACACGTCCCAGTCACACAAACAGACCGTCGCTGGCTCAGGATTCCCAAATCCAGGGCCAGTCCGTACGAGTGGACGTGTCTCTCCCCTTCGGACTTTCCAACTCTCCCAGGGTCTTCACAGTAGTGACCCGGGAAGTGGGCGCCTTCCTCAGGCGTCAGGGGGTCAACCTTTGGCAATGTACCTGGACGACTGGCTGATCTAACCAGCCGTACCATCCAGGTGGTGCAGAGGTTGGCTTCATTTTCAAACTTCGACAAATCGATCCTTACCCCCTCTCAGGACCTCAGGTATCCGTGGGTTCTCGTCTGCCGACTTCTGGCCGGGCATGCAGAATCCAAACCGACGGCCGCGCGGCATTGTAGGTGTCGTGGTGCAAGCTTCGACAAATCACATCCTCGCCCATGCTTCTTGCTCTACGCCGCTCTCGGCCGGGTGGCGCGGCCGGTGGCGCTCGGTCGTATCTCCGCTGCATGCGCGCCCGAAGGGGGGGGGGGAAGTTCGGCAAGGCCCCCGCTTTCGTCGCGACTGGCTTTCGCCCTCCTAGGCTTGAATGGCCAGTCTCGTCAACCTTGTCCCGTACTGTCGCTTTTCCATATGAGGCTGTTTCATCAATTGCACGCCTCGGACGGCCTTACAGGCCGATCAAGAGCATTCTGATAAATCACCCCGAGACTATCCCTCGTCCTGATCCCCGTACAACGCGGAGATCATTTTCCGGAGCAACCTTTGCATGGTGGATCTCACCGCCCCAACACTGACTCGGGGGGATATCCTTTCCCAGCGCCTCTGTCCGAATATTGTTATCATCACGACTGACGCGTCGAAGTCGGTTGGGGGGTTGTCACCCTAGCCCCCTATGGCCCTCGGTGACGTGTCGCCAACCGAGGCATCAGGCCCATGGTCAATCGCCTCGAATTGTGGGCAGTGGAACGTACCCTAACTCACTTCGAGGCGATGGTGACCAACTCCATGTCCTAGGTACAGACGGACAACTCCACCGCGGTGGCCTACATAACAAGCAGGGGCGTGACTATGGTCCCGCGCCCCCTGTGCCTCGACGCCGTGCGAATCATAGCGTGGTGCCGGGAGCGGGCCATCACGATGTCCCCAGTACACATTCCGGGGGCCGTCAAATTTCTTGCCGACGATCTGTCTCTCGGCAGGATTGACGGCCTCGAATGGATACTGAACCGAGATGGTGATGTCGTGCGGGAGATCCTCTTCGAGAGATTATCTGTTCCTCAGATCGACCTGTTCGCCTCGAACCTGAGTCACCAGCTCCCCCTGTACTGCACCCAACCCGGACTCACGCCCCGGGTTCTTACGCCTTCCCTGATCTCTTGGGGCTATAGACTGTACAGTGTGCACGCTTCACTAATGTACCTTCCCACCGATTCCAATTCTACATCATGTAGTTTCGAAGATTGGTCGGGAGGCGTGCCGTGTCACCCTCATCGCTCGCTACTCCCTTTTGGCCGAACACGCCTTTGGTTTCGTCAATGGTGGATCGCTTGCGCTCCCCCCGCCGCTACGTCTACCGAACCGTCCGGACATAGTATCCCTTACCGGACGGAGGGAGCGCCAGTCTGTCGCTGCGAAAAGAAGCACCTAGCGTTGCCTGCCGGGCCATTATCCGTCAGCGATGCCGAATTCTGGCTTTTCGCAAGAGGTGCTGGCCTCGCTCATATCAGCTGGACGACAAGGAAGTCCACCATGTATGCTTACTCTAATGCGTCTTGGACCCTACTTTCGCTGGTGTGAGCGACGGAGGTGTCCTCCGACTCGGCATCTGTAGCCGATATCGCTGACTTTCTCACTGATCGCTTGGATAGCGGACTTGAAACTTTCAGAAACTGTCAGAAACTACAATTCCGCTATCTTAGTGATCCCATAGAAGGTTTCGATGACGAATCTACCATTAATGAGATGACTATGGCTCGATCCGTCTCCTTCGAGAGGGGATTTTTTAATACACGACCTCATCCGGCCAGGAGATGACGGCTCCCACCCTGGGACCTTAATGCTGTCTTAAGACTACTTAGTGAAGCCCCCTTTCGAACCAATGGCTGTGAGGCCTCACTAAAACATGTCACCATTGAGACGGTCTTCCTGGTCGCATCGGATCTCACGCCTCTGGTTACGATGCCGCTCGGAGATCAAGAATAACTCTATGTCAGCGTCAGATTTCTCTCGGGACAGGGTCAAGATTGTTCTTCAGAGCCCGGACTTTCTGGCAAAGAACGAATCATCCTCATTCCAACACTCAACAATTACTTACGCCGACTTGCATGTCACTCTTCGTTGCGGAAGTCGCCCTTTGGTGTCCCCTTTCGGTTACGGCCCCCTAGAGTCTAAACGTAACGTAGTCCGCCAAGCGTTCAGTTCTCGAACGACTCGTTTGTTTCTACACACGCTTCTCCGTCCCCCCACCGGTCCGCGTCAAAAGCGACAATCTGCCTAAGCATGGATGACGCTGTAATTTATGATTCCAACTCGGTGAATAGGAGCTCCAAGCTCAGAGCCCATTCTGATTCGAAATATCACAAAACACATCGTCATGGGCTATCACCCGCGGATCCAGCATTGCTGAAATCTTCTAGGTCTTGTCGCTGGTAGGCTCCCCAACGTTTTCGGGGTGTACTACAGAAACGTACAAACTCCCCAAGACGAAAACGTGCGAGGCGCACTCCTGCGAACCACACTAATTTCACTCAACTGCACAATTCATAAAGTCATCCAATCCCTCCGGTTACTGACTATGACGCTCGCCCCGGATTATTCCGTTTGTCAGGTGGGCATCTATGTCCCCGATTTTTATGTTAATACGCCTTTAGGCCCTTAACATATGTGAATGCGATCAATCAAAACTGAGTCTGAATCGTTCAGATTCCCATTTGTTTTAAGTTTTTCATTAGCTATATTGCACAATTTAAAAGCTACCTTTTTGCTGAAATCCCCCATTGAAATTGGAACAAATTACTTCCAAAGATATGATCAGTTGAAGGGTGGGACAAAACAATAGGAACACAAGACAAAAAAAAAAATTTTTTCCCCCCTAATTTTCCTTCTCCTTTGTTTTTGCTATCTCCTCAAAATCATATTTGCGACTTTCGCCTCTTTGCTTTTGACACATCACCATGTTTCGTATTTATGTTCTTAGTGCCGGTCGCTCGCCTTTGGGCTCATTCTGTTGACTGCTCTTGAAATATCAATGCTACACACCACAATCACGACTGAGTGTGCTAGTCTATTGTTGATTGAAAATATTCATTCAACGGGGTTAATGCAATAGGTTTTCAATCGTCCACATTGGTCGTAAGGGAAAATCATTCAGTGAATGATTTATTCAAAAACAACAACTTTTGTTTTTAGTAAAATCACTCTAACTGAAGCCTGATTTCCTTTCCAATGTTACTTCCCGCTTCCAGGCCGGCCCACAGCATGATATGGAAACGTGCGTCGCCAGTGTGCGGCTTGAGCCACAACGGAATAGGAAGAGCTATGGTCGACCGGGGTGTGGACCTGGGGTCACTTGTTGAGACCATTCTCATCATTTTTAGGGTGCTAAAATATGTATTTTTGTTGTGGCATTCCACTTCTCAAGAAAGGGAAATGCAATATGTTTCCGTCAACATTGGACAGGACATCAGGCTTCAGTTAGATGATTTATAAAAACATAATGTGTTTTTTGAAAAATACCACTACTTTGTCATTACTTTCAGCCTATGGACTTCATCCTGTCAGCTTTTTTGTCATCACATTACTCGTGCCAGCTTAAAATTGTAGAATTAACCCCCAATTTTGATATTCATCCTAGCGGATAATGCATGAAGTAGAAACCACATAACAGCACAAATACGAAGGAACTTTATCCCAACACTCCGACCAGTAGACCAGACCTGAATCAGACTATGCTATTACAAAATTTACAACACTCCACAGACGGGTTGATGATACCGCTTTCTATTTTGGGAGATACCAGGTTTTGTCTTCTCGAATTGGGGAGTAAGATAAAAGTACATTTATGTTTACTTTTTAACTCTATTTTACGAGATACGGCCAACTTTTATATCCACAGAATTAGTGGTTGAACGTGGCCCACTCCGGTTTATATTCTATGAATATAAGAATTCTACTTCTTAACTCGAGTTTTCAACCCTTCTACATATTTTATCATTTTTTCCAGGGCACTTGTCACTACAAGGGGCCAGACAGGAGAACAAAAGCAGACCTTAGTAAAACAATGTATGCGCCGATGAGTCAGGTAGGTGTAATGGCTACTTTCTTGTTGCTTTCCCTCCCAGATTTACTGTTATATGATACCTTCTAACCACACAAACAATAAAAAAGAATCAAGATTGGTTATACCATGTGTACAAAACAAGAATGCATAGAAAACAACAGTTGCAAACGTGTGTGTGTGTACTGCACATTACACACACATATTTGCAACCGGTGTGTGCACACACGTTATAATTTTTTCGCTTGAGACAACTAGTCTATGCTGTGATAACAAGCTCTACATGTTGATAACAAAATATTTTCTGGACTGCAAACAGTTTGTAGGGATAACATATTCTGAGATGGAATATTACAGATGCCCAGAAATCTTAATTCGGTAGCGGTGCCAGACTTATTTTTCTGTGGGGCAAACGGAGGGCAAAAGTGAAATTTTCGGGGCAAAACATCCAAAATTTGGAGATTTCAAACAAATTTTGGCCCAAAATCGCTGATAATTTGCCAAAATTGCATAATTTTTGTCACCAAATTTAGCCCAAAATTCATCATTTTCTTCTCAAGAAAAAAAGGGGGGGGCAATTGCCCTCCTTGCAGCCCTCTGGCACCACAGCCGAGTTCTCTACTTTGTGGTCTTACCATTGAAACACTGTTGTTGCATATGATAATCTATTAAGAAATATGCTTGATTAGCCATCTGTTAAAGTATTGGGCACTATTACATTTTCTTGCTTCTTATCCAGTGAGCATTTACGTGCAGTGACAGCTGCTTGATCATACCCGCTTTTGTTTTGCAATATTTCCACAGGAATGGATTAGACAACAGGACCAGGAACAACGACATGAGCTTCAGCAATTCCTGGTACGCCAGATGAGCAGAAGCAGCCTTTTGCCGTCGGTACCATCAAATCTAGCCAACTCGCCAGACAATGAAGCCACGTTTGTTGTTAATACAAGAAGCCCGAGGTCAAATTCACTGCCTGAACCTGTTACAGTTCCATGCAGTGTAGTACTAGTACATAAGGTATGCTATAACTGTCATGTTTACTTCAAGGTTCAGGTCAGACACAGAGTCAGAAAGCAATGCCTGTGATGGGTAGGCTCTTTATTGAAGCTTATACCATATACCCATTTTAAAATTGAAAGTAAGACTCCCGGTATTTGAACTGATTTTATGGTATATTGAATGGCAATATGCAGTTCAATTCCACAGTTGTGGGGGCCACCTTAATTATGCACATTCTTGTTATATTATCTGAACTGTTGGCCTGAGTAGAGTGTGTGTGTGCCTACTCTTACAATTCGTCTACTCTGGAAGAAATTCATAGTTTGTATTTTCTGTAACAGACAGAAATACACAGTGACCTATGGTACACAATGATACAAACATTTGGTTATATGACATCAAAATGCAGGTAGACATTTCATATATTGAAGTTTTGCAAATGATGTATTGCACAGCATCATGCAGTTCATGACAGAATCAATTGTAATACCTTATTTGCATACTTGGGACTTCTATATGAAAAGTTTACCAAATGCACTAGCAGAATCAACTCAAATTTGAGAAATTATCTTTTGGGGGATATCTAGTAAACCATAAACAAAAATTGAGGTGCTAGGATCACAAATGCACCTTTAGGGTTCTGGGGATCTGTATGTTAGGATTTAAACTCAATTCTTATTTGGAAGTGAAAAAAAATGAAAAATCTACATGTGGTTTTGTTTTGTGACAAAGAGCACTTTCCTAGTGTATCTGTGTGCATTTGTGTGTGTGTGCGCATGCGTGTGTGTATGCGTAGATGCGTGTGTGTTTTAGTTTGAAATGGATATACCAAAAGGCCATATGCTGTATGATTTTGATTTCAGCTTTCTTTAACTTAACTTTTAAGGTATGTATTTATTAAATAACTGAAATAAACTAAAAGAAATTAGAAAAAGGTTGTTCGTTAAAATTTCATTGAATATAGATGACTGCACACCCATCATAATACAGGATACAGGACCATTGTAAAACAGCAGCAACATTCTTCAAGAGGATTGCAGTTTCTTTTAAGGCCGATTCTGTCCCAGGCCTTAGCTTGGTTTTGTTTAACTTTGATGTACTATACAGTTAAAGTTAATATTAGGGTCCATGATACCTGAGCAATGTGGGATGGTATTATAGCCAAAGAGAAGTTCTGCAATAATGTGTACAGCCATCAAAGAGCAGTACCGCTGAGAGGGGGTCAAAGGGGAAAATTTACCCTGGGCTGCACACAGAGTCCTGGGGGCCTGTACAAAACAAACAAACAAAAACAAATTACAGGATCCATAAAAATTGAACTAACCTGGTCTTAGGGGCCAGTATGAATGCAATGTAAAAGTGGGTGCATAACTACAAGGTCGCCCCCCCCCCCCACGGGCCCCGCAATTAATTCTAACCCAAGAAAATGTCCTCCCACTTAAAATCAAGTGAAAATAGATAGCAAATATTTAGTTTAAAAATAGTGCCTTCCCTGTATCACCAAAGTATGATGCACAAAATTAACTGCTCCATCATTATAGCCTGGTCTTATTTGTTTTCTGTATTATTTAATAGATTCATATTAGTTGAGTATTTGTGGTCTTTCCAATAATACACAATGTGTGTAACATCATAAAAACATTCCATCCAAATGGGCGAATTCAATACACATCTGCCGACGTCATCCAACTTCTTTAAAATGCACTTAAAGGTACAACAAGAGATTTCAAGTCATCCATATATTCTGTGAAATGTAGTGATTTCATATAGATTAGGCACACAATAGATTCCGTACCTTTTATTTGTTTACAGAAATAACTTAAAATGAAAACGAAAGGTGATTTGCATATGCTTATATTTCAATAGAAAACATAGGCTAAATTTTGTATTTGCTCCTATACGAAATTAGAAATTTCACAATTATTGTACCAAAGAAACAGTTCTCAGCTTAATACTTACAGATGGGGATATTTTTGATATAAAGCTTTACACCAGTGCCAAAATCATAATTTTCACATTTTTTCGGGACACCTGTTATTTGAAATCTCTCGTTGCACCTTTAACTGAATACTGCCTGCTGTTTGGTCATAATGCAACTTAAGTGAATTTATGAGCCAATCAGGAACGTGGTAAGAATGGTGGTAGGACTGAAGAGAGAGCTTAATCGGAAGATGCATTTTGACTGGATATTGAAATGAATATATCGTGTAATTAGCCAATCGAGGGCACATGTGGTCCAGTGGATTGAGCACCCGACCCACACACCAAAAGTTGTGAGGCCAATGCATTGTGCCCTTAAGTAATGTACTTTACTTTACCTCAATTACTCCTCTCCACCCAGGTATAATAAATGCTGGCAAATGCTGGCAAATGCTGGGAAGGTATAGAAACTCATTGTGCAGGAGTGGCAAACCCCCTCTACCCCCCCCC
>JAMKCH010018983.1:0-23104 GCA_023653785.1 Ophioderma brevispina | reverse complement strand
CCCATCCGGTAACTCACCATTTAGGCCCCTATCCATCCTCTGAGACCCTGACCATGAATGAGTTCGTCAGGCTGTGTATAATTTAAACATTGATGAGCAAGGTGGTGAAACTCAAGGGGGTGAAACGCATTCAAAACCAGTCGTCCGTGCTGGGCGCTGACATTTTGAATATTGCACGGAATAATTATCAGTTTGGGTGCTTGTATACACACATAATGTCAATTCGATACAAACAATCCGCCAAAATATCAGTTGTTGGGTGCTATTGGGTGGTTTAATTTTGTCCTACCCATGGCCACACAACGAATGAAATGACACATCAGTCGTCTTGATTTAAATAAACCGCCTCAATGAATACATCTTTTCACCTAAGCGCGCATTGCATTATGAGAAAAAAGAGTTTCTGAGCACAATGATCCAGGTACACTATTATTACACCTGGCCACCTCTAACACATACATTAATTTGTATCACTACCGATTAGTGTATATGCAAAGCGGCACCCACAGTATGTGGAAGAAGCGGAGGCAGCCATTGCTTTCTATTGTTGGTACCAAAGAGGTTCTATATAGATAGAGAGGCAAAACGTTACGTAATCTTTAGAAATTCACCGTCTCGCATGTTTTGCCGACCACATGCAACATAAAATGTTATTATTTTAGCTGTTTATTCCGTTTTGATCAAACAAGGCCAAAATTAAAATAAATTTTGTATCATGTAAATACATACGAGGGGGGTACATATGGAAGTCTTTCCTATTTCCCCACACCGTTTGCACTTTAAGGAGCCTGTTATTTGCGTACCGCATATATAGCGTCTTACGCGTAATCGCCCGTTGCCACGCTTAACCGCCCGTCGCAACGCACCAAGCATACACGCCGCTTAGTGACGCGTACAAACAAATGGTAATTTATCATAGCAACCGAGTACATTTTTGTTGATTTTTCAGCCATTTCTGAACGGATTTCGCCCAAATATAGATAGGGTAGAACCACCGCCGGGTAAACATCAATATGTCGTGTGGGAATTGGGTCGCACTATGGATCAAAACTGACAGAGCCTTTTGCGGCGCAAACATAAATCCATACAACATTAGCCAAATTATAGTAAGATGTCTAACTTTAGCCGTTATCTTGCTTCACAGTTGTGGCGATTTTGTTTGGTCCTTTATCATTTTTCACTTTGATTATTGATTTTATCATTTTCATTTTTTGTCAATACTCTTGCCATTGGCAAAAAACGTTGCACTCATGTCTTATTATGCAAGCGGCCTATGAAAAGGACACAATTGATGCTGATAAAAGCGTAGGCCAGATGCATTATATTATAATTTCTAATATGACGAATCATGCTAGTTGTGTCTTGAACATTATAGGGACTTGATTTTTAGGCTAATCAAAATACGCCCACACTCCACAGGGCCAAGATGCAGACTCCAGTGAGGGTAATGGGTAGATGTGGACTTGCGTCCGGGGGGAAGTACATGCCATCTAACAGCAAAATTCCGGCCCGCAACCCAAGAGTGTTGAGTCTTTTCCCGTCTTTTCAACGACTTAAAGGTGCATTTTATGCTTCAGGACCTTGTTTAGTCATTGACATTGCGGTGTTCACTAGATACCTTGAGAAAAAGCTTATTCACAAAATTTAAGATTGATTCGATTTTTGCGGTTGTGTTGTTATGACGTTAAATTTTGCTTGTTTTCAACGGTTCCATAGGCCACGGCGTATATAATCTCTATCCGTTAGGAAGACAGAAAATACAAACTTGCAATTTCCCACAGATATGCACCGGAATTGCACGTGTAAGATGTCGACATGGAATACTACGGCTAACGGTTCAGATGATATAACCATCTCACTTTTTTTTAGGTAAGTTAAGTCGGGGAGACGAGGTTGGGATCACAAAAGTGCCCCTTTAACCGTTTAAGGTAGAGGAGGGTTGATGCTATTACGCATATTGGATGGAGACATTGACTAAAGGCTCTATTCTGGTCACAAATATTTAAAATCTAAATGGACCATTTACTGGAAATGCACTTGCCGGGGGGGGGGGGTTACTCCACTAACCCTGACGGATTTTGAATTCAATAATTTATTCTGAGTTTTGAATGTGAAATAAGCCTTTTTTGCCAGCTCAATGGGACATTTTTACCTACAACCAGGAAAATCTGCCTCTTAAAACCACCTCCAACCGGGAAAATCTGCCTCAAACCGTGAAATTGCCCCCTCTGACAAGTGACTTCTGGTATGCTCCTCATATTTGGTCAAAATATATTCCCAAACTAGGGGATCATTATTTTATAATGAATACAGGTATTTTGAACCTCAAATCAGGACATTTTCTAGCTTGACAAGTCATAGCCCGGGGCCGGGGCGGAGCCCCCCCCCACTTCCCAATATGGAGTGCCCAGTTAGAGTAACCTCGAACTAGACATTTTCCAGAGTGTTTTGACCAGTTATTGAGGTCACAGCAATTGTATTATCTTCTGGTGTAGGCATGTTGGTGTGACCTCCTGATTGACTGTAAGTGGCAGATGATTTGAGAACTGAGATGTGAAATATTGTGATTGGGGTCTGGTCAGCAAGCATGCCAAATATTTTGTTTGGAAATTATTATGACTGAGCCTTGAACTGGACAGCTAGCCTTGCATGCCTCACATACCAGGTGCATTAGTAACATACCAGGATTTTATCTCCTTATGAAAGATAAACTTGTAAAGCTGTCATCTGACAACATCTTGTTACAAGTAGGACATCCTGATGGTAGTTCATCAAAAGAATACTTCTTAATGAAATATGGTGCAATATTATGAAATACTTGTTTATTATCAGACGTATGTCTGTATATATTAAAAATTGGTCTACTTTGAGGGTCCAAAAATGTGTGGGCAGAAGACAGTAAGTATGCATATATTGTGGGTAGGTACTGCCTTTTGCATTGCGAGTGGAAATTGAACTTCTGTCGAGGGTTTTGGTTAGAGGGAGCAGAATTGGGGGAAATAAATTGAGTATGTTATGTGTTGAAGTCTTTTCCAGGGCCGAAAGGCTTGTTATGCACTAAACCCAGACATATTGAAACAGTCAGGAACTTTACAGGCCTATGGCATATTACCCAGTTCTCTACCACATCATCATTTATACAAGTTTACATTTATTTTGTACAATTTTGATATTTTAGTTTAAATGTTAATATAGAACCCTATATACCCTATAACGTATGCCTGTGAAAGAAATAAATTGACATTTCATTTAAGCATCATTAATAACCCTATCACTACCAAAACTCATTAGAACTCAATGAGCTGAGGTTGGAAAATGCACTAAGTCCAAAAGATGCGATGACGTCA
This sequence comes from Ophioderma brevispina, assembly GCA_023653785.1. Classification (NCBI taxonomy): domain Eukaryota; kingdom Metazoa; phylum Echinodermata; class Ophiuroidea; order Amphilepidida; family Ophiodermatidae; genus Ophioderma; species Ophioderma brevispina. Next base: position 19,757 of record JAMKCH010018983.1, on the reverse strand, counting down.
TCATACCAACACTCATATGGGCACGAAATCGCTGGCCAGGCCACACTCATATGGGCACGAAATCGCTGGCCAGGCCAGCGACTCCCTCTTGGCTTGCCATCCCTGCTCATGGGAATGGTGTGCCGGAGGCCCGGGTTTGAATCCCGCCTGGATGTCCAGTGTTCTTTAGCTTCTATCCCTTTACCCCTTCCCTTTCTAGACGATTAGGGTTAAAATATCTTGTACATTGATATTATGTACAAATACATTATCTTAATTTATATTCTTATATTAGGCACTTATAGGTAATAATCTTAACTTTTTTTAGGTAAGTGTGTGTGGGGGGGGGGGGAGGAAGGCAATGCTGCAAATTTTGAAATGCTTGGTGTCCAAGGTAACTCTGGGATAGCCAAGTGTCTGGTGTCCCACTACTTGGACAAACAAATTTCTCAGTGATTTGAGATTGCTCTAGAGTAATGTGTCTATGTCCTTTCAAATGTTATCAAAGCAGGCCCGTACGCGGGGAGGGGGTGGGGGGTGCAGCCGCACCCCCCAAAAAAATTCCACAAAAGGAGAAAAAGGTCCACTTTTTGCTGAATTTTTTGATAAAAAGGTCCAAAATTTAGAAAAAAAATTTGACAAGAAAGCCCTTTTTGGTGATAAAATGTTCAAAAAGGCCAAAAAAGGTCCATTTTAGGGGGGTTAGGTCCCCTTTTATCAAAAAGGTCCACTTTTTCGAAAAAAAATCAACTTTTTTGAAATCCCCCACCCCCCCAAAATAAATCCTGCGTACGACCCTGTATCAAAGAGAGAATGTGGGGGTCCTTACACATACTGCACTGCAGTAAAGGCCTTCCCATTACCAGTCATGTCACATTTTCCATTTCTTTTGTTTCAGCATGGGTTGATACGGACAAATAACACCGAGTATTTCGTAGAACCTCTTCAAGATTATCCAGGTTACACAGGCGAGGGTCATCCTCATGTTATTTACAGACGGTCCACGTTACCACGGCAACAGGAAGAAGTATCGTGTGGAGTCTCAGGTAGGTAGTGACATTATTGTGTGTCTGTTTTAGTAGGATTATCATGTCACTCACTGATATCAAATAAGGTAATGAGAAAGAAAGGCGTGTGTCTGGCATGTACTCTTGTAGGTCTAAACACAGCTGTTTGAAAGTCTCATTTATTATGATAAAACAAGAATAAAACAAAAAATATCAACAGCGACACACTGTTGACAACGTATTTGGAGTATTTATGCTACTAAATACACCCTGTGTAAATGTGATGAAATTTCATTGCGGGCAAATATGATTTTTCATAAAAATCTAGTTTTACACGTGTTTCTATGGGAAATAGACATATAGAGGGCGCTATAACATACACATTATGACCGTTGTAGGCCTATATGGCAAGATTCCCGCAATGGATTTTTCTGATTTTTGCGGAGGTCATAGCTCTTGCATGTCCCTACTTATATCAGTTGTCAAAATTGTGTCGCCATTGCTTAAAATTGCTCTAAAAATAAAAGAGACAATTTGCATGGGGTCAAACAGCTGTGTAAATAACCTTCATGGAGATTAAGTAGGACTCTACACACTGCAAAATTACTTATTTTGGATGGGAGAGTAGGCTCATCTTGATTAGTTAAATAAAGAGGGTACACCCACTTACACTTCAAGGGACACCGGCACATTTGAAAATAGTGCGCCCTCAAGAGTTATCAAAACGATATTTTTGCATGGTTGTTGAAAGCTTTTATATACAAAACAGCCACTCACCCGAAAAGATTTAAGACCAAACCAGCTTCTTATGGGTAAACAGAACGATTTTGTAATTTAGCGCGCCGGCGACGCGAAATCAGCAGACGACGGAAAATGGCGTTTAACCGCTGTATGCAGTTTCCCACGCTATTCACACTGTTTGACCGGTCTATAACCTTTGTGGTTTTAATATCAGTGAGTACGAGTCAAAAATATTCATGTAATATACACATTTGTTGATTAAAGTTATGGAAAACTTAAAAGTTGGCCTACAAATTACCTGGATATCTTTATCCTCATATCAATGTCCCTATCTGTTTGTTATTTTTATGTGTAAAATATATCTCTGTTCTTCCAATGGCCTAGACTATCATTTGAGAGCAAATTGAAGAAATTTCATATTTTGTGAAAATGTGCCAGTGCCGCTTTAAGATACAATTGTGTACACACTAGCAGAAAACTAACAAAGATTGAAACAAGTGTGTCTACTGGAAATATGGTCTTGGTATGTAAACCAACATACATCACCTTTTAATTCAACAAATTGTGCTGGATCAATCTTAATCAAAAGAACCATTCCCTTAATTGAAAGAATGTGATTTTGCTTATTGAATTAAGCAAAAATATAATCTTTGTTGTGAAATAAGGGAAGAGTGTACGCACTACTTGTCAGATTTTAATCTTCATTAAGTGCGTTTTGTGTGTGGTTTCTTGGTGTGTGCAGTGGCGGCACCGGATCCAAACTTTTTGGGGGAAAAAGGGGTGGGGGAGAAAAGAAAAATTAATTTAAGGGGGGAAAAGGCGAATTGAAATGTCAGGTAAAATGGGTCTGGGAAACGATGCAAAATGTTAATGGTAAAATAGACAGTATGACATTATATGTGAAATACATGCAAAGCATGTGAGAATTTGCTATTTTAACTGGATTTGGAGTAAAGCCATCACTTTTTGACAAGGTGGGGCTCAAGTTTTGGGGAAAACTGGGGGGGGGGGAAGGGAATTTTCTTGTGGGGGATGCCCGGTGGCCCCCCTTGCTATATACTATCAATAGATTTCTGACTTGTATTTGGTATGTATGAAATGTCTAAAAGTTAAAGGCACTACAGGGATTTGCTAATCAGAAAATCTAAGATTTTTGCATTTGTCTGTACCAGCTACTATCTTCCAACATACCCCAAGTGCTAGTCTGACTGAAAGCACCTAATAAGGACAGAAATCGGATATTTCCCATCCTTACTATCCTATGGAATTTCTACAACATAAATGAATGGAGATTCATATCTTTGCAAACACCGCCCGTTTCTTCCTTTTCTGTAACTATTTCTATTGCAAAAATAACTTATGCGAAATTCTATTGACTTATCCTTCACTTTTAGCTATTGCTGCAAATTTCAGATTATTTGACTCTTTGAGGTGAATCAAGTGATAGTGGCTTTAAAGCAGATGATTTGATGTGCTCAATGCACGATGACAGACGCTTCCTCATCTGTTTTCCCGCAACAAAAAGGTCAGTGCGGTGACCAGGGCTTTCAGCAATGCGGCCCCTAGCCTAGGAACGCTTTGCCTATCTCTGTTCGCCACTCCAAGTCCATTGTTACTTTCAAGAAAGCTCTTAAAATTTCATCTATTTCCTAAGAGTTGATCGTGTGCCTAAATTTAGTTTTTTTGTTGATTCGCTCACATGATATTTAATTGTGGCAGCTGTTTTCTTTTTTTATTTTATAGTTTGATTTAAGTCTTATCTCATGGTTCATCTTAAATACTTGTTGTATTACTATGTTTTTTAGGCTAAATAGTAATTACTCTCTATTTTGTAAAGCCGCTTTGACCTTGTTTTTGAGAAGGGCCGCTATACAAATGCCTATTGTATTGTATTGTATTCCAATAAAACCTAGCTGAATTTTGTATTTGCTCCATACAACATTAAAATTTCACAATTTTTGTACCAAGAATAATACCATCTACCTTCAGATGGGAATATTTTTTGACGTGTAAAGACGGTAAACCAAATCGTTGCAAAAATAAATCAGGATTTTTCAATATTTTCGGACAGGTCCTTATACGTGAAATCTCTTGTTACACCTCTATGGGACCTGCAGAGTTCAAAAATTTCACCCAATTTTGTTTTCTAAATGACCACTGATTTCATGTATGCAAAATCTACCAGGCCTGGGTTGAAATTGTAAACACTGTTTATTTTGTAAGGTAATCTGATGTGCATGTATCTGGGGTGTAACACAATTCACTTTGCTCAAGGCTAACACCACAGTTGTCACAGTAGTTCTAATTTCACTCAGAGGCTGTTTTGAATCAATCCCATAATGCATTGCAATGTGCCTATACTGTACTAAACATACGTCAGAACTTAGGGATAAAAGTGTTCCAAAAGTTCAAGAACCACAAGACATTTCATGATCATGCAAAAAGTACTGCCTTGTAGGCTAAAATGAGTATAAAAATCAGGGTTTTTATGCATTAAGAATAGGATTTTTCATTTTGTGGGATCACATGACCCTATTGAGGTGCAATTTCCCAAAACTGGTGCATTGTGGGATTGACTCAATACACCCTCTGAATTTCACTCAAGGCAATAGACCTCTATTCCTGGTTTAGGAATGTCTCTGATACAGCTTCAGTTATTTTATGCCATGTCAAGGGTACTTGTAACAAGCCTTGCCAAGAGAGACTTCTAAATACTACATGGTTAGAGGGAAATAGGGCACACTAGTTCAGTTCAGTTCATTTTATTGACATATCACCACACAAGTAGGTACAGTCAATTACAAAGCACACAGATAATATATGTAATTACAAAGCACACAAAAGAATACATGTAATAAACATTAGAAAAACAATCTAATACAACAATGGCTAGATATGAACTATAAACTAGATATCAAAAATTTGACGTTTATCACTATTTTCCTGAGGTACTGGCTACGGGCCTATCAGCCAGAACACGATATAAACCATGTAGTATTTGTTTTATTACACCTCACTGTGACTCTGGGGACGAGGTTGTAGGCAAACAGTTCAATCTATTTCCCTAGGGAAATAGCTCACGTAATAGGAATCAGCCAATGAAATAGCATGATTATGTTCATGAATATTCATGAGGTGTAATAATACCTAATGTCTTGACCATTGAAATATGAACCGGTACACAACTGCAAAATTGCTTATTTCAATGAAGATTAGTTAATCTTGATTAATAAAGTGTGTGTACACACTCCACTTAAGATTAGCAGAAACTAATAGTCGAAACAAGCTTCCTGGAAATACGGCCTTGGTATGTAAAGCAACTTGTATCACCTCTTAATTCACACGAGTAAATCTTTTAATCGAAACAACTTTTCCCTTACACGAAAGCTGCTGATTTGCTTCATTGAATTAAGCAAATGTAATCTTCATTGAAATAAGTGAAGAGCGTACACAATGTACTTGCAAGATTTCAAATCTTCGTCAATGCTTTGTCGAAATATGAGATTTTGCTAGTGTGTATGGGGACTAGATTAGATTTATAATTACTCATGCTTTTATGAACCTTCACATGGGGGATGCCCAACACAAATTAACATACATGCCTCTCATTTTTAGCCTTTAATATTCAAAGCCCCCCCCCCTTTTATTCAACATTTGGTATATTAATTGGTGGCTTTTTAAAAAAATTTCTAAAATTGGTGGGATATATAGGTAAATTTCCACAATTCAGAGCCAATATTTTGCTTCAAAGGTAAATATTTTGAGAGAAAATGCACCCCGGTATAGCTGAGTCCCTTAAAAATTGTTATACTAAGTATGGGGCCAAGTTACAAGAAAAGAGATACATGTACTTAATCATTCAGTATGAGTTCTTGGGTCTTGAGGGTGTTGGTTGCACATAGAGTATAGGACTAGGGAGAGTTACAAGTTGAAAAAGTAACCAAAATTAGCAAATCTTGGTTAAAATAAATAAGTGATTTTGTGTTTGTGTAGGCCTACCGTACACATTTCTAGAGTTAAATCACGTAATACGATATGAAATTTGTGGAGAGTTAATCGACCAATAGAGAGTGATCCTAGACAATTATATTCCTCCTAAGGTCAACCATGATGCAACCCTAGCCAGTATCAGTTATTATCTGCAGCCAATAGAAGGGTCTCCCACATGCAGCATCTTGTCAATTATACTACCCCTTTTGATAGATCTTTTAATTTAAAACATTCCTTGGATTATTTTCCAGGTCAAAGATATGGAACAAAAGGAATCTCAGTGGCGCTTTATAAACCATAATTTTTGCACAATTTTTTTTAAATTTTCAATATTTTGTTTTACACATATGAGTTGTTATATTCTTGGAATCTATAACTTGTATGATTTAACTCAATTACAATAATACATTTTTGCTTGTCTTTATAGTTATTTTTCTGTATTGATTTGTGAAATTCACAAAATAAACCCAGCGCATAAATAACGACTTCTAGAGAAGTTCAAAATATACAGAATCCAGGCTTGTCCCTGTTTGTTCCACAGTTTCAATGTCATGACTGTAGATCCGGTTTCATTAGGCCAAATTGATTTTAATTGTTGTTGAGTGCACCCAAGATGGCAGTGGGTCATTGGCAATGCCAGGGTTAACCAGGAAATACCCTATAAAATAGAGATTTTCATGCTACATGTATTTCTGTGTACACTTTTCATGTCTTTAAGGCATCTCCACACAAAAAACAAAAAACAAAACAAACAACCTCCCCCCCCCAAAAAAAAAAAAAACCCCAAAACAACACAAAAACAGGAATATATTTTGGGAGGTTTATAAAGTCTAGGAACAGTAGCTCAAAATCACAAATTTAAAAACAAGCAAAAGTTAAAAAATTAGCATTTTTTTTTTTTTTAATTTAAAAAATTTCCACTTTGGCAGTAAGCTAAATTTTGACAATTAAAGGTGCAACAAGAGATTTTACATATCAGGTGTCCCTAAAAAAAATCAAAAGTACTGATTTTTACCCTGATGTAAAGCTTTCCATCAAAAATATCCCCATCTGAAAGGATTAAGCTGAGAAATGTTTCTTTGGTACAAAAATTGTGAAATTTCTAATTTCGTATAGGAGCAAATATAAAACTCAGCCTATGTTTTATATGGAAATAAGCAAATCAAAATCACTTTTTTCTCTTTTTTAAGACATTTCTATAGCCTAATACAAGGTAAGAAGTCTATTGAGTGTCTGATCTATATGAAATTACTATTATGACACAATATTTGGGTGCCTCAAAATCTCTCGTTGCACCTTTAAGGTGAGTGTAGAACACAGTGAAAACATACACCACTTGTTGATAACTCAATTATACAGTAGCTATATATCGTATTTCAGAAAAGAGGAGGTACAACTGAAAAGCTTGAAAGCTGCATTTCTATTGGTCATTGAAATGAATATCTGCTGTAATTAGCCAATCAGAAATGATGTAACTAAAAAGGGCAAGAATGTTTTCAGGGGTTAAAAATAAAGGCTGGTATTCTGAAAGGGAGTCTAACTTTAGTCCTGGGTTTAAACCAGGGTTAGTCCTACAAGAGTGGACCTTTTTTCCTTCCAACATACTCTAAAAATGTGCTGTAACAGGTGAGAAAATTCCTAATGGATGGGCCAGAACGGCCCATTCATGAGGAATTTTCTCATCCATTACATTTAACTTTCACAGTATTTTGAAAGGAAAAAAGGTCCACTGATGTAGGACTAACCCTGGTTTAAACCAGGAAAAAGTTAGACTCCCTTTCAGAATACCAGCCAAAGACTTCACTTTATTTTTGTTTGCTATTGTCCTGAGTCCCGGTACGCGATGCCGTACACTTTCGGCCTATCACCAAGCATACACGTAATTCATTTTCTGAATGCGAATTCAAAATCAGCGTAAGTGTAAACAACTACAACACAAAATGAATTTGTGCTAATCTTTTAGTCGTCATTGAAAAACAAGTCATTTCAATAATGACTTTTGCCCAGTGTAAATGCCATATAAGCCTTTTCACAAAAAAATTGTGAAAAATTTTGGATGAAAATAGATAAAAATTATCCTGGGAACTGAAAAATCAATGAAGATGATGTGAGCAGTATACAGTTAAGGCACTGTGTGAGCTTGTGTACACGTGTTTGTATTGTGGTCAACCAAATGTGATTATTCATCTGGCGGCATTGTTTTACGGTACTGTCGAGCCGGGCATTCACATTGTGGTTACAAAGGGTTTGGTTGACAGGTGTCGCATAATGTTAGGATGTACATTTCACCCTTACAATGACAACATATGTTACCATGCTTTGATTGACACATTATGCTTGCAAAGAAATGCTATTTCCCACAAAGATGTGGGGTTGCCTCCGACACACGCCTTTGGCCGATTCTGTCACAGTTGGTGGACAAAATTTTGAGTTGTCTTTGACGAAGACTAGTTTTGCTGCTCTTAAGTTTGTATTGGACAAGCTGGTCGAAAGGCAAATACCAATTTTCTCTTTTAGGAAATAATTATAATAAAGTACATTTACTTCAAAAACCAATAATTACACAGATTATAAATGACTGGATTGCAAATCCATTGTAACACTTTTAGTGAATCTATACCGTGTTCAGTTTAAGGTGGAACTTGACCTCATTCTTTGCCACTTATTCTACACATTTTGTCAGAGGGTGGGATCAAAATTGTGGCAAAATACACTATGGCTACTATAGTATATTTACCCTATGATTGCATTATGACCATGGTCTTCCCTAGTGTTATCTCAATGTACTTTATCAAAGGTCATGTTACATATTGTAGTGAACACACTATAGCTACCATAGTATGTTTACCATAGGATTGCATTATGACCTTGGTCTCTAGTGTTATCTCAATGTACTTTATCAAAGGTCATGTTACATCTTATACTGAACACACTATAGAAAGGTGAGTGCTCTCTTGATAAGAATTGACTATTCTTGCATTCTATACTATTCCATTTATCAGTGTAACGCACACAAAGCCACTTGCATTGTGTGTGTACTACACAGCAATTCCGAACCACAATAGATGCAAGGGTGTTACAACTAACTCCATTATGTGTATTGAAAGCGGCTTAGTTTAACATGTTCAAGGAATTTGGTAGAGTATCATTCTAAGCCAGACAACACAGGAATACTTTCTTTAACGATTTTGACCTTCCAACCATATTCACCATTAGGCCCATTTTTCCCCCTTGAAAGTTTTTTTTGGGGGGGGGGGGAGAAGTGGAAGCATGCATTGTTTGTTTTTTGTTTTCATTTTTTTTATTTGTAAAAATAAATCACAAAAAAGATATCTACAAGAATTACAGAGAATCACAAAAGCAGCCACTAAGTAGATTATCAAATAATGAAGTTCATGCAGTATACAGTGAAGTTAGAATCAGTTTACTAGTAGGCTTATACATTAATTGAAATACTTAAAGGCTGACTCAGAGATTTCAAAATAAAATTTGTTGGTGTCATAATTAAAAATAGTCAACTAGAACTAAAGATAGTAACCTAAAATACACAATTTCGAAGTTTGAGATGAATCTGATCTTTCGTTTTGTTACAGTCAACATTTATGTACAGTATTACATGCCATAGGATACCGTATATAACAAAAATTCCGGATCCGGAATTTTATAATAAAGTTGTGATGGTTTATTTGAAGGACTTTGATTTGAGCTTAGTTATTTCACACAGTGACTAGTACATGGACAAACATTATGTATATGCACAAAACTAAAAAGCATGATTTCTTTATAAAATTGAGGGGCCGCCCTCATCTGGAAATCTCTTGTAGGTCGGCCTTTACCAGATTTGCAATGTCAATGGTGTCACATTTAAGAAAGTCAAAGGAAAATACCCATAACTAGGAAACATTCAAAGGCCAAGATTTTTAAAGTGCTGACTTAATTTACCTTGTTTTATATTCAATGTCTTATTGAACTTTACATTTAATCAAAATATTTTTTCAAAGTATTTGAAATTTGGGATCACTTCCTGAAATTAACATCAGTAAAGATATAAAGTTACAGCAAACAAAAATTAATAGAAAGTAACCCTGTCATTTGTAACATAAGGTCAAAAATTATAAAAATGTAAGTTCAGAATGAAGTTTGTCACTGACAACTTTAAACAAATTCACAAATGGTTGACCTTTCACATCCACAGTATATGCACCACAGTTTCAGGAAAACCCCAAAGAGGGGCAATATTAATTCATACCAATTTGTGGAGAAGTGTAAGATTGGTTTTTTTTGTCTTTCCTCAGTGCTTATCACAAAACCCAGCTTTTATTTTTGGAAAAAAAAAAAAACACACACACACAAAATCTCACACCAAATACAAAAAAGGATGTCCCAATAAAATGTTACCACCTGTAAAAAGGAGGTGTGCTTACCAAATATAAGAAGTATGAACATATAGGGCAAAAGTATCGGGTTTTTAAAGGCAGACGCAGAGCATTTATCAAAAGGGGGCACCCCAATTTTCTACGAAATATGATATCAACAAATACATAATGCGTTGACACACACCAAGTACTGGGTGAAGATTGTTGCCTCGCATGCGATACAACCCCTAGGCACGAGTTACCTTACTACTGAAGTACTTAGCCACCCACACACATAGGAAACAACAATAAGCACAATCTCTGAGTCAGCCGTTAATGATGCACATTACATCCCTCGAGCCTATTGGCAACAAAAGGAGAGCATGGTCACGCACTCAGTTTGACGACGCGAAAGATTGGAATAAAAGATTATTATTAAAAAAACGGCAAACAAACAATCTGGAGAAGTTGTAACGATGCATGGAAATGCTAGTAGGAGACAGAGCAAGAAACAAATTGTAGGCAAATACAAACTTTAGAATCATGAAGTGCTAATCTGGGGGTTATTTTAAAAATAAAATGTACCCCAAGGGTATCTCTGTTTTGGACTTTTTTGGGGTGGACTGGGAGGTTCTCTCTGTTGGTTTTGGTTAGGGAAGTGTTGCCAGTCGGATGTGTGAACCACTTACCCAAAATCTACCAAGAATGACAGATTACTGCCCATCCTTAAAACATAAGTTCTTGAACAACCCGTCTTATGTTACCTGCTGACATTCATAAATATTAAATCCTTGTCTACATGGAGAAACTATGTTAGTTAAATTTCAGGACTCATAGTAGGCTAAAATCTTGGGGTTTTTTTTGAACCTACTTTGTAGACTTTTTGTTGATCCTAGCATGTTCTTGTTTATGGTACAAAGATCTCCTCAACCATGAATGTTCCTTACCCCAAGTTTCCACTCTTCACTGGAAAACGTTTGTTTATGGAATAAAAAACGTGGCTGGCAAAAAAAAATCAAACCACGTCTCGATTTTCCTTCCGCTGACCTGTAATTTTTTTCTCACTTGTCACTTTTCTCAAGGTCAGGACACTGTTTAGGAGTTGACTACACCTGTATTCCTTTTGAGTTAATCATAATGCTAAGCTTTCAAATTATTCAGAAGGGGAATTGAGCATATCCAGAAAGATTGTCCTTTTTTCTGTTAGGGTATGTTGTTGTTATAGTCCGAGGGTTAAATTAACCCTCTTACGATGTACTATATTTTTTACATGATTTGCATTTTGGCCTAATTTTATGATGTATATTGATGTTTCTCGTCTTGTCTTTCCCTATGTGTTGTCTTGGCATTTATGTGCCTGTCCCGACCCTGCTCCAGTCCTATACAAAATTTAAATTTTAAATATTATTTATGTAGGGTGGGGTCATGCTCAAAACTCCCCCGGACTTATTAGGCCTCCTGCATTTGAGTTCATGCCATTACAAAACTATGTACATTTTATTCATTAAAGATGTAATTAATTATTTCTAACTATCTTTAATAATCATAATATATATCATTAATGGCAATGGTAATGACTGAATGAAAAGCTAATAAAACTAAAGAAATCTGAAATTGAAGAAGTGATGTGACTGTGACCTTAGAAATCAAAATAGACCTATGTCTAAATGTATGCTTTGTTATTTATCTCTAAGATATTTTGGTAATTCACTTGCTGCATTTTTATAAAAAAAGTTAATTTATTTGGCCCATGAACTTGCTCAGAGCAATACTACAAAATACTCCTTCTGTGTGTGTATGTCTTGTAAAAAAAAATTTTTTTTTTTTTGTTTTAGTTCTTGGAGGGGTGTGTTTTGACTGATGGTGATAGGGTGCAAGCGACATGGTTCGAAACAGTCTCTTTATGTATTATTTATTTTTATTTTATTTTTTTTTGTTGTACAATGCCCCATACCAAACACTGTTCTCGTCTTCGCCTATCTCTCTCTCCCTGAGGAAGGGCAGGGGTCATGGATAGCGGTAAGAAATTGAGCTTTGGGTGGGAATCGCACTGAAGCCCCTGGTGCCCCAGTCCCCTGACCAGAGATGTCATCCCCGAGGGTGCCGCTGCCTGGCCAACGATTTCATGCCATATGTGTGTTCGTACAATGACGTCCCATCGCATGATTTGGGCCTTAGGTGCATTTTCTATCCTCAGCTCTTGTGAGTTTTGGGCATGTGTGGAACTGAATATGATTTACATATCCCTAAGGCTACTGCCAATTGTAATTGGTTTTTATATGGCTTATTATGGTGTATTTTAGCCAATCAGAGACATGCTAAGAAAAGTCCTCCCAAGGTTTGCAGATATATAAGTCTATTTTGATTGGTTCTCCAAGATATCATGTAATATGCCAATCAGAGATAGTGTTAGAAAGGTTGTAGACCAGGGTTCCCGCTTAGTGGATTTGGCGTCATAAGACAGACAGAATTTTCACCGGACTTAATAAATTCAGAAGAGCAAACAAAATGAGGTCCACTTGACATTCATAATTCATAAGCTCTGAAAAGTCAGAAAAAAAAAGGTTTCCAAACCTCAAGCAAAATTTAGACGATTATATTCGTTAGACATAATATTTCTGATAAAATGGCAGCATTTAAAAAAATTGAGGTGCAAATTCACAACATTATTGCAATGGCTATTACTATAGTTTCGGTTGACAGAAAACCAACATGTTAAAGTGAAATAAGGGAAGGTGTACTTGAAAGTTTCACCAAAGGCACAGTAGAAAAAACAGAAAATCTTTGCACCGGGGATTTGGAAAACAAAATAAGGCCACAAATTAGGAGACTACAACTACTTTGGTACCTAAGTGGTCTGACTACAAAATATTCCACTCACTGGACAGATAGTCTGAAAATTTGGAAATTAATGGGGTCCAGTGGATTCAAGTGATCAAACCTAGTAGAAACTCCTTTGTAGACCTCAGAGGGTTAACCACCATGCTGGTGTGGTGTATTGAAAGCCTATCACACTCAGTGAAACTCAAACACCTCAGGCATACAGTGCCAGTTGTAGTGTTATGTCATAATTAAATTTAATTATACAATTTGCCTCTGTCATGGAACTTATGTTAATGCTGATACTTATCAAACCATCACCTTGCCCTTGATGTTAGGGGGAAGGAATATATGAAAAAAAATTGGTTAAGGACTGTTAAGATGCACAACCACCATGGTTTGGTAGGTTGGTAGGTATTGTTGGGGGGGTGGGGGTTTTTTTTTTTTTGGGGTGGGGGTTGGGTGGTGGTCATATTGAATCTAAGGGAGTAGTCATTATTTATTCCAAGGGGGGGAAAGGAAGAATTATTTTTTTTATTTAAACTCCTTAAAAAAAAAACAGCAAAGATGGAGATGAAACTGGTACAAGTGGAGTTGTGTGATACAGACGATGCCAGATTACGTGCTTTGCTCATATTTGTGGGTAACACCCACTGGCATCTCTGGTGATAGGCCGGATGCTGTCCTGCTTGGTAAACTTTGACAATTGATAATGACTTTCGTTTGCACATTAACAAGTCATAATACAATACAACTTATTCAAATACACCTCAAATAATACAGTCATTAGGTGAGTTCCAGTATCTGCATATATTCTTAAACATGCAGTTTATTCCATGAGGCTGCCCAAATTCATAGGGTGGTTGGTGGCACAATACAAAATTCATTCCAAGTCATGAAATTCAACTTTGAATGCGTCCTGATATGATATTACCTGTTTACAGTAATTCATGGAAATTATTAATTCAATTATGGCCTTAGTGAAGGATGAAGACTTTTGCCCGTGTAAATGCCCTATTGGTGAAGCTACCCAAATCAAAATATGAGTGGCTCCCCCTGAAGAGATCTGAAAAGGTAAAGTAGAAAGAAGAGCAAATAGGGAGCTTGCCTTTTGGGGTTATGCCGAATAGTAATAAAAGGTCAAAGTGTACCCGTGTCAAATGTCACAGCCAATTTGCAGGAAAACTCACCAGGGCATATACTGAAATGAGCTCATCTTTGTATTTGGGTCAAATTCCAGAGGCTATCTAGTTTTAAAACTCCCACAATGCACTGCAAAATACCTACGCTTTAAACAGGCCACAGTTAATGGACCCCCAAGGAGGTTACAGACATGAGCATTTTGGTTAGCATTTTTGAGCAGCAAGCCTGTTGGCTCCACTCTAGTATCAGTCAAGGGTCTAATAAGGAGCATTCGTTTAAAACCAGGGGTTCTCACCAGGCGGCCGCGGCCAGGGCTCCGGCCCGCGAAGCTGTGGTGGTTGGCCCTTGAAAAGTTTTGAAATATACAGAAAACATAGCAAAAGAGGGTGCATCTGGCCCGCGAGCATGAATATTGAGGGTATAACCGGTCAGCTAGGCCCGCGAGCCAAAATAGTGAGAACCCGGTTTTTAATAACCACTCCCCTTGGTTTTCTTTGTCTACTTACCCAATAAACATGTGAAATAGTTGGGTATGTGTTCTTCTAACCAATCAAGTGGAATTTAGTAAAATTTTATTTCACAGAAAATCTACTTGTGTCTATTTTAACAGTAATTTTTCTGCGAGATATTGTTGATCTACTCTCTGTAAGCACCCCGGTGGTGCAAGGCAAGCAGGACCAGTGGCGCGTAGCCAGAGGGGGGCAGGGGGGGCAGGCTGCCCCACATCGAGGTTGTGGGGGAATCTTCCCCCTCTTGCAACCCCTGAAAATTAGTGATTTACATGGCCCATATACTATACTACAAATTTTAATAATGCTTGCCCCCCTTGAAAATACATGTGCCCCCCCTTGCCCCCCTGACAAAAAAAAAGGCTGGCTACGCCATTGGAAGCCGACCACACGACGGTTAATTATTGGAGATACTAGCACTATGGGCCGGCCCTAGTAAACACAAAAAAACCCGAGTGTTATAGTCATAGCAAGTTGTACAGATCAAAAAAGG
Organism: Ophioderma brevispina; assembly: GCA_023653785.1. Classification (NCBI taxonomy): domain Eukaryota; kingdom Metazoa; phylum Echinodermata; class Ophiuroidea; order Amphilepidida; family Ophiodermatidae; genus Ophioderma; species Ophioderma brevispina. The sequence continues at coordinate 4,720 of JAMKCH010018983.1, read as the reverse complement.
TTGTGCGGGGGCCGCAGACAGAGAGAGCAAGGAAGCTCGCCGGGCTAGCCATGTGTTCTTAGCGTCACATTAGCACAAACTTAGGGGATTACTTGCCGGAAAAAGCCCTGATGTCACAGGGAACAAACCCTGGGGTTGGTTGGGAAGTTGTTAAGGGCAATAAGATGTGGAGAGTTGTGGGAGGCACTTGGAGAAATCATGCGAATGGAAGGAGCGTGTGAGGGACTGATTGAACGGCGGTGTCGGATATTGATTTTGTCACGGAAACGTTTTCTGATTACCTGGAAAGTCTAGAAAGGTGAATAGTTTGGAAGTTATAGTATGTGCGAGGCTTATTCCACTAATATTATGGGCTATTGAAACAACAGCCTTATTTCAGATTAAGAATGTATATTTTTTATGAAAGATTCTCAGTCCCCCCACCCCCCCCCCCCCCCCCCCGGCCAGAAGAAAAAGAATAATTTTTTGGCAAAAATGCAGCGATTTGGGGCCAAAAATCACTAAAGTTTTGGTTTGTTTTCCCAAAAATAAAAAAAAACTACACCTTGGCCCACCTCAAAAGTTCACTGTTGCGTTCTGTGTACCCCCCCCCATGAAAAAGAGCTGGCCGCCACTGGGTTCTTTTGGACCCCTTTTTTTTTGCACCAACATAGTGTTAAGCCAAAAATAATATTTAAATTAAAATCCCCCCCACCACCTCCAGCTTATGTGCAATAATCATTCAAGAGATCTATCAAGTGACAGAATTTAAAAAAAAACACAATTAGACAAAGAATCTATCTACATTGCTGAAATAAATTACTCCACCATTTGAATAGTGCCACAAATGCTTATTTATCTCTGTTGATCTGATTTTTCCCCACCAAAATAGGCGCAACTGATAGTAGGAATTTTACAATGTTCAATTTTTGAGTGGTCTAAAATTTATTTAGCGTAAGAGGTGTAGGTGGCATGAATGTGCGCAAAAAAACTTTGAACACTTTTATAAAAGGTCATGTTGGAGATCACCTGAAAGGTCAAAAGGTTGTCACCGTTTCAGATTTATTTACAATGTAGAATTTTTTTCAAAAAAGAGACCCTTTTCACATTTTCTGTCTCCATGTATGAACGGCAGAACCCTGTTTAAGATAATTTTTTTTTTGTTTTCAAGGTGAATGTGTTTGGGTTCATTTTTAGTGTTAAATCATTGACTAGAGCCATTGGATAGGTTTTAACAGGACCTTCTTCTGTCGCTCCTTCACTTGAAGGCTGACTCAGAAGTTTCCCGAGGAGGGCGCCTTTAATTTTCAAAATTCCAAAACCCCTAAAAGAGATTTTAAAATAATATAAAATTAAACCAATTTTTAAATCCGGTTTTGTCCCGCTAACTGGGGTGGCCAGATACACCTCACACTCAGCATCGCTGTGTGTGAGGATTTTATTGGAGCAAAAGGCAATTGACTGATCCAATTCCACAGTTTTTCGGTGTTTTGGCCTATCTTTGGGCAACATGCCCACCATGACAGGCAGCATGTGCTGGATGCCTCCAATAGCTCTCCAGAGCTGACACCTTGTAGGTAGATCTTCTTTTCCATTCTTCCAGGTTAACCAGAGAACGAAGAAGAAGCGTTTTAGCGCCTCCCTCCTCCTCAGAGATTTCTGTAGGAACCCGATGGGGTGACGGTTTAGCCACCGCCAACTTGGCCCTGGGACAGGTAGTACTGGTTACCATGATACCAGTAGCAGGCCCTTAAAGGAAACCTGACCTGACTACAGATGTAGGCTCCTATTTGGTAATTGTCTAAATGCTCAAAAGTGTGTATTTGTCTTAAAAGAAGCGATTTTTAAAATTAGAATCGGGATCCCCGATTGAAATTTAATGGCAGAGCTGGAAACGACAAATTTCTGTCCATCCATGGTGAAATATTGCCACCACCTCACAGTAAACTGTAGTAGTTTTTCATTCCCTGTGATCCATAAAAGTCTAAAATGCAAAGCAGCAGAATTTCATTTAGATTTGACCTACGTTGCCTAGCAACATGACGTCAAGAGGGGGCTTGTAAGGTTCATCTTATTCAGCACCCTACCCTGTCATGAGATCTTCCTGGATGAATTGGGTCGCGTAACCAATATTTCCTTAGCTGTCTCGCATTCAAGGTACATCATCCAATTAATTGGATCCTCGTTTACAGAATTGTGACCTAGGGTACATAGATTATCGACATGCTTCCCAGCATTCACAGTGGACAATTGAGTCACCACTTGGTTGTTTGGTTTTGAAATTTAAAGCATAACATAGGAAATGTTCTTTTATAGTATGTTCAGTGAAATATGGAACTTATCTCATTGTTACAGCAGCAAGTGGGTTTACAAAATCTGATGCAAGTAATTTCATTTTTGTTTTGTTTTGTTATCTGAAAATCCTATGCTTGGGAAATTATATTTTTTGTGGGCATGTGTGGCGTAATGGATAAAGCGCAGACTCATGATCATAAAACGTGAGTTCAAGCCCCGCTATAGTAAACGTGTTTATGTCCCTGGGCAAGATACTTAATCTCAATTGTCTTGTCGACCCAAGCGAAATCTGGGGAGCTGTTGGGGGGAGTATTACAATCTAAGTGCTGATAGGATTGTGCGCTTGGCCATACTTGATTGGAAGAAACTCTGGCCCATTCATGATGAAACACTCCTACCATTCCACTGTGGAGGGGGTAGGGAGGGGACTCTGATTAAAAACTATTACACAGATTTTCCACTCATGTGGGAAACTCTACTGCTGAGGTTTCCCAGTCAGGTTGGAAAACTTACTGCAAACGTTCTCAACACTCATAGAAAGACTCCTACTGTGGAGTTTACCCAGTCCTTTTCCCACACAAGTGGAAAACTTTTGTGAAGGTTTTCAACTTGTGTGGGAAAAGCCAGTGGGGTAACCAGTGGGAGGGTCGGGGGTCAAGCTGGTATTTCGGACACAAAAAAATCAGGAAGGGAAGCAAAAATTGGGAAGGAAGAAATGAAAAAGAGGGAAAGAGGGTAGAAGAGAAGGGGGAAAGGAGAAGAGAAAAAAGAAAGAAGGGATCGGGAAGTAAAATCCAAGAACTTCTAGGTTTAGGGTTGCTTACAAAAACTACCAACTCCTGATTATTTTCCAGTTGTATGAGAAAACTACCATGGAGCTTTTTCCACTTGCATGGAAAACTTCTACCACAGAGAATGTCCACTCACATAGAAAAACTTATGATTGGATGTGTTAGCATCAGATACCGCAGAGGTTAGAATTCTGTCAATGGAACTGTCTGTGTTAGGTCACAAGCATAGACATATCTCACTCTATTTTTAACTTAGAATTTCAATATTAGACAGCTTGGTGTTAATAGCTTTATTGGCCTCAAAATGGTTGTTTATCTGTTTACAACTACTGCCATTGTGGAAGTGGGAAACCACATAGTCCTAATCCCGTGACATATTTTCCACTCTATTTAGTAAGGATGAATCATGAGACAAAATGTTCCACACACTATCAACAATGTGGAGGGCATTGTCTTAGCTAGGAGAAGTGTTGTTACCATGGAAATAGTCTCATTCCCAAGGCAGAGTTCAGTGAATTCATTTAATCTCATTCAATCTCAATTTGGTAACAGCAGTGACATACCAACTCCCCCCCCCCCCCCCCCGATCAAAAAGCAAGACAGAATGGACCAAAATTTGCATTTTCCCATCTCTTCTTTGAAGAATTTTGACCAATTTCAGCCTAAATTTGGGCCAAATTATTGAAAAGGGGGCATTTTCAGAATTCATTGGAGTAAATTACTGGGACAGTTTGAGATTGTTTGGCCCTTCTGGCTGGACGACTTGGGAATTTTGTCCCCTCAGGATCGATTGGCTCAGTACGCCATTGGGCAACACAACTAAGTGAATCAAAATTGGAGCAGCAATCCAAAATTTTAAAGGTGCAACGAGAGACTTTGAGGCACCCAAATATTGTGTCATAATAGTAATTTCATATAGATTAGACACTCAATATATTTCTTACCTTGTATTTGGCTACAGAAATGTCTTAAAGTGACAGGAGGAGATTTTTTTAGGATACAAATTTCTCTCAAATTTTACTGGATCGGTTGTAGACCACCTACCGAGAACGTTTAGAAGGTTTATTGGACAAACAGGTGCAAAAGAAAACAGCAAACCTTGTTTTGAACTTGCCTGCTGTCGTAATCGTTCCCCATAGAAAACCATGCTTTGACTTTCTGTCGTGCACGACAGAAACTACTAAATCGTCATCTTATTACATAAAGACGTAGTATTTGGCTTATTCACTTCAGGTGTGCTCTAATACATTGGTAAGCATTCCAAATATGTAAAAAAACGGGGTTCGAGAAAAATTGGGGGCGCTTCTTCCTGGAAATCTCCTCATGTCTCTTTAAAAGAGCGAAAAAAGTGATTTTGATTTGCTTATATTTCAATATAAAACATAGGCTGAATTTCGTATTTGCTCTTAGATACGAAATTAGAATTTTCACTATTTTTGTACCAAAGAAACATTTCTCACCTTAATCCTTGCAGATGGGGATATTTTTGATGGAAAGTTTTACATCAGGGCAAAATAAGTACTTTTAATTTTTTAGGGACACCTGATATGTGAAAACTCTCGTTGCACCTTTAAAGGAAGTGTAAACATGAAAAAGAAATGTCAAATGTGCAGGTGGGTTGTTGTCAATAGTTGCTTCCTGTTGTAAAACCAGAT
>JAMKCH010018982.1:0-43246 GCA_023653785.1 Ophioderma brevispina | reverse complement strand
AATTAAAACAGAAGGTGCTCGTGGTGGATCACGAATGCACCTTTAAGGTGATTGGGTCACGTTAGCTGCGCGCACCAGTATCAAGCAGATATTTCTCCCAAAATTGTGACTTGGCTTCCTAGCTGTCGGGCGCGTTAAAAACCACCCTGCGGATACATGTGCGATCTTCCGAAGATAGCATGCACGCTTTGGCACTTTACCTGTTTCCAATGAAGTGCAGTTTACAGAATTAACGATTTATAAACAAACTTGGTCAAAAGATTTTATATTGCTACTATGAATGAATTATGCCTTACTTCTCAGATGACAAGAGTAGGCCCTAGTTTTGTTTTCCAACAACAATTCCACCTATTAGATTCTTGTAGAGAGTGTTAAATGCATATAAAACATGATGATAAGTATGATTTTATCTAGGTTTCGTTGAAAAGTATATCACTTTATTTACCGAATTGTCCGCAGTAAAGTTAAATCCACGATGCCTTAGGCCTATTATTTTGTCGTGTTAAAATGAATTATCGGAAAAATCACATTTTATGTACACTTTCATATAGATAAGATTTTTTTCAGTATTCGGACAGCAATTATGTCATGTGATGGAAACGTTAATTTACTAAAAAGAAGGGTAACTTGGCCGGAAATGACAGGGAAAATAAAAAAATTGTCTTTAACATTGCACATAATGTTGATTATCTTCTATTTGTGAAGATTTGTGTCAATACTGGAAACTTAATCATTTCAAAAACATTGAAGTGATGCCATCTTAATCACCAAATGCACTTTACTAAGGCTTCATTTTACATTTTATAGCTGTTGATTTTCCTATCACCGCAAAAACACGGAATTTTTGTGGCCCCAGCGCCATATTGCAGCAGATAGTGAACTTGGCATAAAAAAGACGACGTAGCGAATTGCTCATAATTTTCCAATGACAACTTATTTATTATCGCTTCGTTAAAAGGAATGAATTTTTGACAAACCGTTTTAGAAAATTGCTACAAAGTATAGGTATAGGCCATATTTGTCCAGCTAATAATGGTTTCAGAGTGTGAGTACACACTCTTAAAACTGCATTCAATATCACGAAATTTTAAAACACGCCCTTGCTTTAAGACTTTCCTTTCTCACCTTCCATAAACTTTCTTTCTTCCCTTTTCTTACCATTATGTTTTTTATGATTCTCATATAAAACAACAAACATAATCAATATCAAGATTAAAAATTTACAAAAGAGGGAAAGACAATGCTCATAAGTTTTAGTATATGTGCGCACATTTTCTGCGTACCCTGTTTTAGTTCGCGTGTCAGCTATAAGCGTTTGTCATGCGTGACACTTGTGGGGTTTTACGCACCTCAATATCTCGTGATTTTAGACTCTAAAATGCCGTTTATTTTCGAAAATAACAGAAAAAATAGTTCGGGGGAACCCCTCCTTTTTTCTTCATTAATACGACAGATCTTGTTAGTGCGCAACTTTTATTAAAATCTGGGACAAAAGTTATCGAACCGATTTGTTTTTTAATATTCAAAAATGTCCATGAAAAAATGAATTTCCATGAAGTATGCTACAAAATTTTTGGAAAAAAAATAGGGTTTTTAATGGATTTTTTCTCAAAAACAGTTCGGACCCCATATTTTTAATTTCTGATATTTGACGTACTTCGATGAAGTTTTTGAAAGTTCATTTATACGAAATCTTAACAAAATCTACTGAACGGATCGAACGTGACCCAATCACCTTAAGGTAAGTTGGCGAAAAAGAATAGCAATTATGAAATGCTCGTCAACTGAGAAACCGTTTTAATTACTTCTTTGGATAGACAAGAATTATTTTTACACAATTCTGACAATATATATTTTGCACTGTTTGATGAGTATTATTCATGTTGGGTTTTCCAAACCCATCAAGCAGTTGTAACATATCCTAGACCATTCAGCCATTTCATTATAATGCACTCTATCCTAGTTAAAAGTACGGATTCTGGGTTTAGCAGCCTATTTCCTGGCTGCCCCATATGTAAATAATTAAAAAACATCTGCCAATGAAAAGATTTTAATAGATTATTTAAAATTTACAGTGCCTTAGTCACCTGACTATGTAATTTGAACACTAGCATAAACAATGAACACAATGTGAGCCAATTTAAACACATATCGTGTTCAGTTCTGTAACAGTTTGGGAAACACATGAGGGCTATTAATGTGAATGTTCCAATTGTCTTGGGTTCCCCCCCCCACAATATCGGAAGTAGTATGATTTTGATATCAGATGAAAAGCCGTATGTTTCTCATTGTCATCCTGAAATTTGAGTCCTAGAAATCCATTTCATTTGGGAACACATGAGGGCATTAATGGTGCGTGTTCCAATTGTCTTGGGTCTCCCCCCCCACGATTTATCGAGTAGTATTGAATATTGAGATCAGATGAAAGGACGTATTTTTTCTCATTGTGTCCTGAATTTGAGTCCTCAAAGCCATTTCCTTCTCGAGATATAAACAAAAACAAGGGCGACTCGTATGGTACGCGGATGCGTAAAATATGTCTACGCCGAAGGTCGCGATCCACTAACATACGAAAAATGCAACTACAAACCCCACCCCCTCCGCACCAACCCGCAGCACCCCGCCCATCCCCACACCCTGCAAAAACCAAACACCCAGAACACCCACCCCAATACCCCGCCAAACCCCACCCCCTCCGTAACACCCCCACCCCCAATACCCCGTAACACGCCTCCCCTTCCTCAACAACCCAGCCAACATGCCACTCCCCTCCCACAACACCCCGCAACACCCTACCCCCGCCACAAACACCCTCCACCTTCCCAAACACCCTCACCCCTCCCCAACACTATCAACCCCCTCCCAGCACCTTGCAACACCCCTCACTAACAACATGCAACACACCACCCTCAACACACTGCAACACAAACACATTGCAAAAACAAACACCCCCTCGCCAAAACCCTGTGCCACACCCCCACCCCCTCCCCCACCACCTAACCCCCCACCCCCCACCCCTCCCCAACACCCATCCCTCACCTATGACACAGTAGTCTAAGGTAGAGAAGGAATTTGTGCCTATCCGATGTACCAGTTCAGAGATACAGCAATTACGATATTTAATTAGCTCATGCATAACTAAGCCCGCATATATACCATACTTTCAAATTGCAAAAAAGATGTGCCCCCATGATAGGCTTTCATGCCGCGCAGGAATTTTGAGTATACATGCACCCCCAGTGTCATAAATATAGCACTTACGCGGATTTTGGCAGATTAATTAGCTCATTTACAAACTCAATTGCACGAAAATACGTCAAAAATCTAATCAGGTCGAAGAGAACTCTTCAGCCACTTCGTCACCAAAGTACATCATTATACGCCTTACGGAAACTCACGAAAGAAACTTGTAAACAGGCATTGAAGGAAAATTTTCAAAATTATGCCCAATTAGATACTTAATTATAGCTATTTTAAGCCCAAAATCTAGTACTTCAGGTCGAGGAGAACTTCCTCCCCACTCGCTTCTTCCACCAAGTTACATCATAGTTGCCCTTACGGAACTCCAGATAAATCGTATACAACGTGGTTAACATTTTTATCAACGACGAACGGCCACGGACGGACGGACGCTGCTCATAATTAGTCCCCGTTCCGAACTCTTCGGCGGGGACAAAATGTCATGAATGTGGTTCGTTAAACCATCAATATCAGCACAGTATTGAATAGGCTTTGAATTATGATTATTGATTCTACCATCAAAACTGCAAAGCTTGTTTACCACAGTAATTGATGGGACGTATGTGCAAGTGTCAGGCTCTATCAAGTAGAGAATGCAATAAACATAAATCTATTTATTTTTACAGATGGAACGGCACTATTTTTCTCATTGTCGTCATTGAAATAGGAACAAGCCCCTTTCAAGGGCCAAGTCGGGTCAGGGTGTTACATTAGTTTGAACACATGACACCTTTTCAACGCCTCTTTTTTTAACACATTGACACCTTTTTGACACATATTTGAATACCCATAATTGGTGTTCAATTGTAAGAGTTTGGAACACTTATGGCATCCAAGTCTTCAAAATTAAATAGTCAGGCGACTAAAGGCCACAAATAACTTTACGTTTGTTACTTTTTTCAAAGTGTTTTTAGATATAGGACACTGTTAAAACAAGACAATACAGATGTTATTGGAAAATATATAACTTTAAAGCAACAGAACACCTTTTGGTGTTAAAAACCTAAACACAATTTGAGGCGTCCTGTTTATGTTTGCATACCAAACCCCATCCACTGAGTAAGAATGATATCAAATTCAAATGAAATTTTGCAATTATGGTATGTTGGTGATGACTTTCCATATCAAACACAGAAAATCATGATTTGGGAGCTTTTATGCCAAAATTCTAAATATAACCTACATGTATTTGGAGTCATATTTTCAGATTTTGCTCAAGATGAAGAAGAAAATCTTACTCTAATCAAAACCCCAAAATACTATTTTAAAAACATGTTTGTTTCATGTAATTTGGTCAATTTAAAGGTGCAACAAGAGATTTCAAGTCATCCATATTTTACAGTATGTAGTGATTTCATATAGATTAGACACATAATAGATTCCCTACCTTTTATTTGGCTAGAGAAATAACTTAAAATGAAAACAAAAGGTAATAGATTCCCTACCTTTTATTTGGCTAGAGAAATAACTTAAAATGAAAACAAAAGGTGATTTGCATTTGCTTATATTTCAATAGAAAACATAGGCTGAATTTCGTATTTGCTCCTATACAAAATTAGAAATTTCACAAGTTTTGTACCAAAGAAACAGTTCTCAGCTTAATCATTTCCGATATGGATATTTTTATAAGAAAGAGTTACACCAGTGCAAAAATCAGAATTTTCACATTTTTAGGGATACCTGTTATTTGAAATCTCTCGTTGCACCTTAAATTGACTTTGCAAATAAATTATGCCATTTTTTTGCAACACTACATATATAAGGAGCAGACACATTTGGGGATGTTTCTATAAGGCATATCTTGTAACCCAGAATCAGTTCCTATAGGGTAAACCTATTGCATTATTCAGAAATGTAAACAAATGTGGTTGCAAGACTTTTTAGAATCTGAATACTAACTGTAGAAGCTTGTGCAGATTTGGTCTTTCCATTAGTAAAGCTTTTTGTCAGCTTTTTGTGGCTCAACTATTCCCTGAAGCCTTCCAAATTAATAGCACTGAAAATGTATTTGTCTAAAACCAAGTAGCCTAGTTTCCTGTAAATATATTATACATCAGGGAGCTTTGCATTGGGGAGTGTTGCAAATAAGCATTCAAATTTTGTGCTAGATTTTATACAGTGTATATGACCGTGTTGACACTGGGGGATTTCTTTAACAAAAATTCTACGAAGACAAAAAAAATAACATTTTCTTTATGTATATGTACAGGTCTTTGTTTGACAAAGATTCAAACTGCCAGGCACGTAACCAGACCTGAGCCTCCGGGGGGTGGGGGAAGGGGGGAAAACTCAAGAAGTTTTCCCAGATTGCTGTACCAGTGGGTTCGAGATTCTGAAGGGGTACACACTTCGTCGATCTAGCCACCTGCACAGACTCTGGCCCAGGTGAGCAATGTAGCAAATTGTGGTGAGTGTTTCAACTAATTTTTTTTCAAGATTGTAGTAATTATTTCAGCTTATTTTGAGTAGGAGATATAAGCAATGGTAGATGGCATGGCTCGCAATAAACATGATAGATCTGTCCACTGGGAAATATGCTGGCTTTCATCTTTGTTTATTCATTTCTATGTGGACAGAACCATCATTCAATCTTTGTTATAGCATAATGTTGCACATATTGGCTCATAAGTATTTTAGAACGTATGCCCTCAGGCCTCCAGCTATTATGTCGCAATGTAGCTGCAGTACACACACCGATTAAAAAAAACAAATGAATGTTTGGTAATGTCCAGAAATTAATGAGATAGAGTAGAATAAAGATGGACTTATCAAACAGTTTATGACACTGGTAATGGCATGCAATCATCCTTCAGTATCGAGATCAATCCATAACCTCCTGACGGCGAGTAATGGGTTTTAAAAACAAATCTCACCTCATACATGTAGTAATAATGCTCTTCCAACACGAGGTCAGTGTTTCTTATTATGACCTCCACTAGCTTAAGTTGTTGAAACTACATACATAAATGTCCCACAAAAGCTTAATGCATCAAACATAAGCATGCATAACTTGCCTCCTAAATAAAAATTGTGAAGGTGATATCGTAGGGTATAAGTACATTTTTGTAATACTTGAAGCTAACAATCACTTTAGAAAATGTCAAATATAGCAGTATTGCACCATTTGTTTTTACGTCATTGTATGAAAATTGTAAGCATTTATTTTTTATGCTTCGGTCAAAAAACAAATCCAAGTTTTAGATTTCTCAAATGACGCCCCAAAACAGGCAGTGTGCAGTTATTATTGTCTAATCTCTAATCAAAGATGAGGAAAGTGGCACATGGCTAAACCCTACCAAGCTAGCTCTCCCCATATTAAATTCAGTATTTTAAGTCTTTTAACGGGTTAAAATCCGTCCTTTTTCGAGTTAATGTATCTTCTAAAATTGTTTGTTGTGAATATTACAACTATGAATAAATATTAAGTGGTAAACACAAAAGAGACACTTTGTCCCGCAGAAAGCCCATGGGCATATTTCTCACAATTGCTGTTAAACCCATGAATGTAGCTTAAAACACAATGAAACATGGACTAATGCTGATGAAAGTGAACATTCCCTAAAAGTAAACGCATTGGGGAAGTGTAATTTGATACTCAGTTGAACATCTTATTTGTACCTATATTGTGTAGCACAGTTTCGTTTTCAATATCATTTATCTAATTGAAATGACAGGCAATTAAGTTAGGCATGAAATCCTCTTTCTACCAGAGCATCAATGTTGCAGTAGCCTATAATATGATACCATTTCAAAGACAACAACATCTTTTAAGTACCTTTTATATGATTATATATTAAACTTCTTTGATACTTCGCATCATATGTACTTTAGTAATAATTACTATATAATTCCTGATGATGAAATTGTTTTCACCATTGCTTTAATAAATTTCTCTATTAGGCCAACAGTTATTGTTTTTCAGCTAGTCTTTTTCCAATCTAATTACCGTAATTTATTTATATACATGCTATTTGAAAGTCTTAATCACATGAACGCACATTCAACCCATTGGCTTTTCGTGATCCACAGTCTCCTCCTTGGCTTTACCCAAGGAGTTGATATTTTTTACATCACCTCACCCGTTAGTCTAAAGTATAGCATGTTGCCCAATCCTATAACTTGCAAATTCGATCTACTCTGGAAGAAATATCATTTTGTATTGTTCTGTACGTAAAAGGAAAAAAAAACAGAAATTATAAATGCGTGGCCTTGGCCTCTGGGGCACTGTGATATAAACATGTTGATAACATCATACTGCCTCATCAAAATCAATTGAAATTTTGAATTAATCTTTTCTCGGGATATCTAATGAACCATAAACAAAAATGAGTTGTTAGAGCACAATGCACCTTTAATTGATTCGATGTGCCCTGCATTATCTGAAATGTACCTTACTGCACTTGTTTACTATTTAAAGGGTCACTTTCAAAATTTTCAAAAGGGCGTTCCATTTTTTTAAAGGGTGTTTTTACCTCTTTATAATGCATACCAGAGTATGAATTCACCCCTGAAAATGAACACCAAAAATTTTATTTTTATGTGTATGATAATACAAATGCTCCTTTAATCATTGCAATAGTAAATGGTTACTGTCCATTGTCATACGTAATTTACTTATTAGATTTGAACTCCACAAAAATATACCACATTAATCTGGCTTTATGTATTTTTTTAAAATTAATTTTCACTTACAATTACCCGTGACATAGCTATTCAATGGCAATCATGTAACTTTATAACATTACAGTGTATAATGTACGTTTAACATTCTTGGAAACCACAAATATGGCAAATTTTTTGGCAAGGACTTTTTAATCAATATTTGTTCTATGGAAAACCCTTGTTATTTGCTTTTTTAACTTCCAAGGAACACAAATATTTCTTTGCTGGTATAATATTTCTACAGTCGTCGATTTCAATCGTAAGACAATGCTCCATGTAACCTGCATACAGGGAGTTGTCAATCTGTGTTGAATCTTGTCCACACACTTTAATGGAAGGCATGCAGAACTCATTCTCTTTAATTTGTTCCCGTATACCGTACTTAAACCCGGGGGGTGTTTGGTAGGGAGTGCCTCCTACGCGACTCTGGAAGTAGGGACCCATAGCTATACCATTTTTTGCCAAAAAAGGGACCATAGCTATACCAGAGAATGCAAATTCACACTTAGGCCAAATTAACCCAAATTTTGCATTTCACTGCAAAATTTTGACATTTTAAGCAAATTTGGAAATTGTGGCTCTCAGAGGGAGCAAATTGCGGCAATTTTTCCAACAAATTCAGAAAATTTTGAAAAAACGACCCATTGCTATACCAAATGGGCTGAAAAAAGGGTCATTGATAAACCAGAAAGCTGAAAAGGGACCATGTCTGGTGGCAGGGCGTCCCTGTAATGGTCCATTTGGGTTGAGATCCCCCCCCCCACTTAACCTGTAGTTTCACTTTCAATAACAGTTATTGTCATTCTAAAGACTCATTATAAAATTTGTGTAGTAATCTAGTAATCACTCTTGCAATGGTGAATATATCACTGAACTAAATTATTTCTGAAGTCACATGGTCCCACCATCTGTGGTGGCTTATTTACTTGACTAAGGAACAATCTCCTGGTTTTTCCAACTGTCAACATACTGACTGTGGTGTTGTTACAGAGTTTATGTAAATGGTCACTTAATACAAAATTACTAAAATCCATAGCACATATAACTCGACTAATATACCACCGATTTCAACCCATTCGACACTTCAAGTTGGCTATTTTACCGCCTTATAATACCAGACGAGGTTTTAACACTTTTTTATATCCCATAAAAATATTGAAAAAGCAGTAACAATTTCACATTCAGAAGAGTGACAGGCTACAAGGTTAGATGTAATCATGCAAGTTCCAAAGAAATAACGCGAGGTTGCATGTAACCCTTGCTTCATAGTGCAGAGTGTTTTTGAACTAATCCCATAATGCATTGCAATGTGGCCTATACTGACTGTACTAAAACACATGTCAAGTTAGGGCAGTGTCCATAAGTTTAAGGAACACAAAACCGTTCATTAGAAAGTTGTTTTAAGACTAGTGTTTTGTGTGTGCAAGGAATGGTGTCGAAAAATGTCCCGGTTTTATGTTTAAAAATTGCTTTTTTGTGGTTCACAGCCGATCATGCAGGATTATTATTGAATGTACCACAATTGATGCATTGTGGGATGGGATAAATCATCCCCCTTAGGTAGCTTGTGTTCTAAGGCCATTAATGATTGATGGGTTGAAGTGAGAGAATTTGGGCTGTTCAAGTTAACACAGTGCAAGATTTAAGGTTAAAGTTCAAGCATAGTTACTATTATTAGAAGTGCTCTTTTGAACCATGTTTGAACATTGCTTCGTGAATGAACTGCTATAAGCACTATCTTCAGAGCCCTGGAGTGAGTGTAAAGTACGACATGGTACAAAACACATGGAACTTTAGACACTGGGGAAGATATTAGTGGGAAAAACATAACAAACTACCCTTCGGCAATAACATAACTATCATCTACCGAGATAAGCATAATTTACTGCCCACGTGGTATCAGACTAGGCTGCAAATGCAAGTGCCTCTCTAGGCCAGTATGTATTGATAATGCATGGCTTTAAGCTTTCACACAGCATGCTTCTACATTGTAGGACAACCGACAATTCAGACATAATCTTACCTACCACACAATTCATTCCAAAACACAAAAGGCGAACAAAATGCCCCACACGGACATCTGCTCAAATTTTCAAAATCCACACATAACTTTTCAAGAAATGGTCATTACTGCATACTGCAGTTCAAAAGAAGGGGACAAGCCATAGAGACTATTTAAGAGAACATTGGGTTTCCTACTCTAATTGCTACGTGCTGACATAGCCCAGTTAGAGGCTACTAATACGTATACAAGCTTAGCCAAAAGTGTTGGACACGTTTATAGGCCTACTTCAAAATGCCCCCCCCCCCCTGGACAATGTGGAATCCCTGAAATTTTGTGCGTGCCACCCGACAAGAACCAAACATTGATTGGTGGGGATAGGGGAGGGGGTCCTGGATGAGAATGCCCAAGCCTCCCCCCCCAAGTTGACATATTTCCTATATATCTCTTTAAAATAAATACAGCAAATAATCGGGCAAAAAGAGCAGTCGTGTTCCAACACATGTTGGCTAAGATTGTAGGCCTACATTATTTGTACAGCAAACCACCAAATTTGAATCAACAATATATATATATACTAGGAATCATAAAAAATTGTGCATGAAAAAACAACAAATTTGACCTGGACCTTTTACTTAACTGTGACACAGTTGATTGTTTTCATATCTGCATTTTTTATTTTCTATGCCGCCTGAAAAAAATGAAGTAAATTTGTGCAGAATGAGGTAGATATGAAAGATTTTCGCGCAAATTTAGTACCCCATTTTTCTTTTTGGGCGATTCAAAACAGTGGATCCCTGTTAACTTTAAAAATTGAAATCAATGTTTGGTGATACGCCTTTCATGTGAGGGAGTAGAACGTTGGAATATCGGACCCATATTGGGTCCATCACCCACGTTAAAACAGTTTTGCTTAAGGGCCATGGCTTAATTCACTAATGGCCTCGTCTGCGGCCCCCATTACTGAAGTGGTCAACTTTTGTATCTAAGAAAGCATTTTTCACATTTACCTTTTGAAATCTTAGACTAATGGATGTTTGTTTGGAGTTATTAGTGAAATTTTCGCATTTTTGTCACCAATTTAACTTTACAAAGCAACTGTTATTACAAATCATGTTTTTTCCGCTCTCACTCAAAACAAATTGGGGAAAATAATCAGCGTGAAACGTTATAAATGGGTTTTGGGATGAAGCCATTCTATCAAGATAACAACTTGTATCCTTATAATGGTTCCCCCTTTCTAATCAATTGAAGTAATTAATTTGAGGACACTAAAATTGACCGTTTTATACAGAAGTCACTTTCTTCAAAGTTCCACAAGGCCTTTTTCTATCCCTATACACAAGTAGTATCTAGCAACACCACTGGTAACCAAAAAAAAATGGCATCAGACTATGGTTGACCAGATAAAAGGAGATTTACGAAAGCAATAAATAATGTTTTTAATTTTCCATTCTAGCATTATTATGCGGAGATTATTTCATGATTCGTGTAACCATTGTACCACAGGCAAACACCGTGTTGTTTCCTAATAAATGCCCTGCTCTAATAAATCCCCCCGCTGGGGGATAAACATTCAAGAAATGATTAAGCTTACATAAATCAATGATTTAAAAGTAACAGGAGAATTTTTTAGGATATGAATTTCTCCAAATTTCACTGGGATCGGTTTAGACCACCTACCAGAACTTTGGAAGGTTTATTTGACAACAGGTGCCAAAGAAAACAGCAAACCTTTTTTGAACTGCCTGCTAGCGTATCATGCTTGACTTTCTGTCGTGCACTACAGAAAGTACTAAATCATCATCGAATTACATAAAGCGGCGTTTTCAGCTTATACACTTCAAGGTGTGATCTAAATACCTTGTAAAGCCTTCCGATATGGAAAAACAGGTTTCGAAAATTGGGGCGCTTCTTTCTGGAAATCTCCTCTGTCTCTTTAGTGCCAGGCTTCGTAATCCGTATCATAATTGCCTGGTTGTGCCACATGGATAGTTTAATTGGTATGGAATTTTGACCTCAGGAGGTGCGAAAACAGCGCCCCCTGCTTGTTTGTTTGCATATATGGTAATCAGCGAACATAAGCATGTAAGGTATTTTTGCGGGGTTTTGACTTGACATTTTTGACTTGTAATAACGCCCTCCCTTTTGAAAAATGCAACCCCCCCGGGTCCTTATTAGGAACAATACGGTATGACTATTTGGAAATTTGGTTAAAATTTAGTAACAGCTAGCTCTGTATCAATAGCGTAATGTACATTATGATGAATGGCTGGCATGAGTCTTTGGCATCCACTGAACGAAAAATCTGTTTAAATCATTAGAAGGAGGTACTTTGGAATTAAAGATAATCTAGATCAGTTTTTTTTCGACTATGTTTTGTTTGTGTTTCAAGTTAAATAATGACTTTTAGCACAAAGAGACTTATGGAAACAGGAAAAGTTTCTTAACAACTGCTTTGATAGCTAAAGTAAACAAATTATCTTACTTTAAATCCCCCTGCCATCACGGGAATACTGCAAGCAGGGGTAAACATTACAGCCACAGAGGGAGACAATTCCTTTTTCACTATCTTTCAGATGAGAGAGGCCAACCCTCTTTCAGCATGAAACAATCCTAAATGAAAGCAAAATGCCAACAACTAGATGTTTCAAATTGAGTTTACCAAACATGATGCCCTAAAAAGCGTCCTAAGGCATTAAAAAAAAATGTTTGTTGGCGTAACCCGGACCGACCCTAAAAAAACCTGCCGACCAGTGGACATAGCCAGGGGGGGGAAGGGGGGCAGCCGCCCCCCCCCCCCCCCTGTGGGGAATCTTTCCCCCCTCTTGGCCCCCTGAAAAATTAGTCGATTTAATAGGCCAAGATACTATACTACAAAAATTTTAATATATGCTGCCCCATGAAAATGTATGTGCCCCCCCTTGCCCCCCCTGAGAATAAAAGCTGGCGACGCCACTGTGCCGACTCAAAAGTTTTTATGCAATTATGACCAAAATAAAAAAAAATATTCTGCGACCGAACCCTTCTGTTCATCCACAATTAAAAATTATTTTTTTACCAACACAAAGACGAAAAAAAAATAAACAAAACAAGACACAAAGAAACTTACAACAAGTAAAATACAAGATCTTTGCTAGTGTCATTTGAAAAAAGCTTAAATATAGCATTTGTATTCATTGTAGAGTTAAAAACATTGAGATCTTAAAAAAAAAATTAAAAAAAATCTGACCCCGAACGAACCCTGATATTTTTGCTTCCTTACGCCCCAAACAAACATAATGTTTTTATGCCTAAGGGATCATCACATGCAAATGTTGGGTGCAGCACTTAATGCATATTTCGCCTTTGCGTAAATAAATCAAAACCACTAACCCCCAAAACATACATTCTAAAACTATGTGGAGAACAATTCTTTATATATTTAAGATTGGACTAAACTAGAAAATTTGATTTTGGTTTTTGCATGTAATACCAGTTATCTGATATCTACCTTATGGTTTTCCTGCTCTATGTGTGAAAAAATACCTCCATGTGAAGAGCTTATTAATAGGAGAAAATTCAAGGTTTCTGTCACGATATTTCAATGAAATTTACCCGGTTGCTTTTATGATTATTTAAAAATCCTCTAAATAATGAGGGAATTATTCAAAGATCTGTGAAAATTAGGAGGGCAGTTCCAAAATTAATAGAAATAGGATTCATTGAGATGAGAACACCTGTGTTCATCTCATATGGGCCTTGGGTCAGTGCTTACACTGACCAGTAAGGTTATCGTAGCATTTGATTTGTGGCAGAAAAACGAATTGATAAATGTTCAAAGAATGCTGTACTTTAATCGGCCCACTGACCTCTCACCCACATTGGAGTACCACCACATATGAACCCTCTGGGCCCATGGTGTGAGGAATCAGTTTGGCTACAACTGGCCCAAGCATTTGGGCAGAGTGAATAAATGATACAAAATCTTCAATAAAAATGACTGGACATACATAATAATTACTAAACCAAATACAGAAAAATGGCGGATTCTTAGGTCTTGCTCTGGGCAAGCTCAGGGCTAGACAAAACTGTTAAACCTAGGTTCACAGACAATGGACATAGGTTCTGTTACCTAGAATCAGTGGTGTAGGCAGGGGGCACGTGCGCACCCCCCCCCCCCGACCGAGATGTTTTTGTCGGTACATTAGTCTAAAAAAGCTGGTAAGGCTGTTTTTTGTGTATGGTGCATGATCATGCTTCTTAAAAATTGTTTCATCATACTACTAACTACCCTATATGCATATTTGGCGCGTGGTGAAAATTTGTCCCCCCCCCCCCCCTCAGAATTTTGGAGGCGACGGTAAAATAAAATTTGGTCGGTACAATACACCCTAGGCGAAATGTCAACAGCTAGCTGGTCCAACCATGGTCAACCTGGTCAAAACATGGCTGACCATGGTTAACTATGGTCAGCGATGATCAGCCATGGTGGCTTTACCATTGTCAACCGTGGTTACCATGGTCCCCATGGTATCCATGGTCGACCGTGCTTTGCATGGCTGAACATTGTCAGCCATGGTCTTCACCTGACTTGACCATGGTTGAACCATGGTAACTTCAGTATACCATGGTCGACCATGCTTTAGCATGGCCTGAGCATTGTCCGCCATGGTCATCACCTTGTGGGCCGGTTGACCATGGTCACTTCAAGTATCCATGGTCAACGCAATGGTTTTATCACCTCATTTGACCACGTTTGACCATAGTCACTTCATGCTTGTGACTGACTGGGTCACTAACCCAGAAACTCAAGTCTATCATGGTTGAACAAGGTGTCCCATGGCTGACCAGGTTGACCATGGTCCCTTCAGTAGCCACATGTTGACCATGGGTCACGAAATTAGGAATCTGGTTATTGTCTAGCCATGGTTTTGACATGACACTTAGTGGCCTGTGTGTTCTGACCCATGGTTACTGCATTAGGAAATTGACATGTATGACCAATGGTCACTACAAGTGTCCTATGGCCCAAGAATTGTGAGAAAAAATATTCAAAATCATGCAGAGCTTTAGGTTATTAGAGATCCATGGAGTACATGATAATATGACCTATTCCAGCTCTGACAGAAGAACTACGGAAAAGTCTGGGTTAATGGTTGCCACCAATTAACACGTAATTGAATTGGTTACATTTATGCATTATGTGGTTTTGGGTTCCCAGCCAAAGTCAATCTGACATTCGACTCCCACAGTGCACTGATGATGTACACATAGATATGTGCCACAACATTCTTTTTTGGTCAATCATGGTCAAGACATGGCTGACCATGGTTAACTATGGTCAGCTGATGTAGTCAGCCATGGTGGCTTGACAATGGTCTCCATGGTACCATGGTCCCCATGGTAAACCAATGCAGACCATGCGTTTACAATGGCTGAGCATTGTCAGCCATGGTCATCACCTTGTGGGCCATGGTTGACCATGGTCAATGTTTAACCATGGTCAACCATGTTTATCACCTCATTGACATGGTGACCATGATCCTTTCAGTGGCAATTGTTTTCACTGCGACACAGGGATTCCCGAGTTCTTCAGGAATTTCTTTCACCACTGTGAAGCTCCTGATGACGTAGTCGCCATTTTCTTGAGTCTTTATTTTGTGTTTCTACTGTTAAACTTTTTTACAATTGAATATTATATTTTGCCTCTGTTATCTAGCAAGATAGGTTTAGCTCATTTGGTAAGTCATCATCTTGTAATACAAGGCTCCCCGGTTTCAAATCCTAGTCAGGTAAGTTATTTTCTGTCACTATAAAATAATTACCAACGGTAATATAGGAACTATACTGGTTTATAAAATGTGAAAACATAGGGATGTGTTTTTTATTTTTGGGGGGGGGGGGGTTTACCATGTTTTTGAAAAAAATGGCACCATTGTCATCCCTTGTTGATCGATGGCACAATTTGAACATGGTCAACCATGTTAACATGATCATATTGACCATTGGTTGACCATGGTTAACATGTTTTGGAAAAATGGCACTCCACGTCACCATGGTCAAAAACACCCAAAGTGACCATGGTCACTTTGGAATTTTTTGACCATGGTTGGCTGTGGCGTGCCATTTTTCAAAACATGGCTAACCATGGTTGACCATGGTCAAAACCCATGTTGAACCATGGTAATCATGGTCAAACCATTCTTTTTTCGCCTAAGGACTTGTCGGTACATTTCACAAATCGTGCCTCCCGTCAACGAATCCCTGGCCTACGCCACTGCAATAGAATAAATTTTGAATAGCCATCTGGCCAACAATGGGAACTGTAAAAACTTAATGAACATAATCTAATAAATAAAATAGATAATCAAATTAATTTATGCTAAAAATACAACAGTATCAACTTTTCCGATAGCGTAGATTAGAGATAAAGGCAAATTCATGTCCGTAACATCTTTATATTTTTCTCTCTCTCCATTTCTTGCAAACATATGACACTGTTGCTCCATCTTAAATATTCTTTCAGTCCAATCTTAGTTATTTTCACTCCGTCACAAACATTTTGTTGTACTATTTTACACAACCTTTTCATTATTCACTCTGGTTTGTCTACGCCAAATTCTACTACAGTATTCTCATTCCCAAATTTGAAGCAATTTAAGGCATGATGCAGTTTGGATGTCCATGTTCTCCACTGACTTGAATGGGATTATTAAATTCCAGACTTTGAAGTTTGAATATTTCATTTAATGGAATAAGAATGAGAGTAAAATCCAACCCAATAATAAAAATATTACAAAATATTTACAAAAACAAAATGTTTAATATAAAATTTGATAGTTATTTTGTAAATTAATTATATGTTAAAGGTCCATGGCCCAATCGCTTATAGCCTCTCCGCCAGAAGCCCCAGATTTTACCGGAAGTGGTCCAACAATTTTGCTATCAGAAGAAGCTTATTATTTTTTCTCATTTACCCTGTGAAATCTTAGAGCCAAATGATGTTTGGTTTGGAAGTTATAACGAAATGTGCCCCATTTTGGTCGCCAATATTAATTTTACAGAGTACATTATGGGGCTTACAAAATCACGGTTTTTAGGTCTCGCATCAACGGGTTGAAATATCGGCGCGAAACTTTACAGATGGGGTTTTGTTTTGAGTGAAGGCAAATCTATCAAGAATTGAATAGCTTCATATCCTTAAATCGGGCCCATCCCCCTTTAATTAGCACTAACAAAAGAGCCAAAATCTTTGAAAGTATTTAAAAAAGGAAAAGCATCTAAAAATAAGTGTGTATTTTTTTCAAG
The DNA here is from genome assembly GCA_023653785.1 of Ophioderma brevispina. Classification (NCBI taxonomy): domain Eukaryota; kingdom Metazoa; phylum Echinodermata; class Ophiuroidea; order Amphilepidida; family Ophiodermatidae; genus Ophioderma; species Ophioderma brevispina. The sequence goes on along the minus strand of JAMKCH010018982.1, from coordinate 26,052 downwards.
TCCATGGCCTTTGACAATAATGATCCTATTCATTTTTTAAAAAATATCAACTTCTATATATATTTTATGGATTAGGTTAAATAAGTAGTTAACAAACAGACCCAAGTCAACCGAAATTAAGCATGCACAAAAAGTACTTAACAATGGAGAAATCCCCAAAACCTGAAAGCAGACCAAGTGGATGCCTAGGCCGTATTCAATAATATAGCAACTCGTTCAAATGGATTGAAATAAATATCAGCATATAGACGCAAATCACAAACCAATTAGGGAACTTTGATGTGAGCCAGTCATAGGTGCTACCAGGACTCATTTACAACCTCGTCCACATGGGTTGATTCTACAAAATAAATATTCAAAATAAACTCTTACCAATGGAATTGATTCTGCAGCCACAAACAGTTGTGGAATAAGAAAATTATTGCTTGATACATATAAGAAGAATTCACAATTTTTCATCAAGATTTCAGGTTGCATGTAAACTATGACAACATCTAAATTGTTGATTTCTTGGTTGCGGCCCCCACCTGTCTCAAGGTGTGGTGACATGATATAGCGCCATCTATAGTTTCCAACAAGATGTGTGCAATTAGTTTAGAACTGGCCCAAGTCAGGAGCTAAAACCCAGCATGGCACTTGAGGCTTTGTTGCATGATCATGCCAATAAGCTATGATTATGAGGGCGGACGCCCCTCCTATTGCTTCGTCGTCGTGCGAGTTGTCTTTTATAGTGTAGCATTTGTTTACTTAAATTATTTGTGTTTAGTTCGACCCACGCAAAATTGCCTGGACTTTGTAGGGCTGATAGAAACGGGATGTACGAAGGAGAAGGTATATGATTTGAATCAATATGCAATATATCGGAAATCTGAAAAAAAATATTCAAACATCGGAATTTTTAAGTGATTTTTGAAGGAGATTTGTTGCAGCAGGAAAGTGTTTTGAAGAAAGGAATAAAAATCTGCGTAAGTTGTTTGAAGTCAGAGTGTTAACCTAGTCGCGAGATGGTTTACCACTTCAAGTGCTAGATGTTCCTGTTCGGCTTCGTACTTGGTGCAGGGGTGTATTTTTAGAATAGTGAAATGGGTGGGCAATTAGGCATACTTTTTGGTTGTGACTTATTCTACTGTTGTACAATATACTATATTAAACCTTATATAAGTATAAGGGAATATAGGGATATTTGTAATGTAGAATACGATTATGTATTTTGAAGAAGACAATTTTTGGTGTTAAAAAAAAAAAAAAAAAAAAAAAAAAAATGGGAAAAATCGCACACCTTACTCATAGCTCGTTTTTGGCGAGATGTCCACGGTGAAGAATCGAGTAATCAATAATATCCCATAATACATTTGTCAAATTGTCAATAACGCTGGTATAGTTTAAAGCTTGTAACTTCATTATCTGTTCATGATGCAGTCTTAAAATACCTCATCTACGCGTTTATGGTATATGGTGAAATCGATCGCATGATCTAATATCCAAGATAATCACCTAATTTAGCGGCACTTAAAGCAAAAAAAAGGGCTTCGTGCTATGTTGTTTATTGTGTGCATGATCTAATTGACAATGTTTAGGCCTACGTGCTAAACTAATAGAAAAAAATAAATAATTGTTTTTGCCTGTGGACAAAGTTAGTTTTAAACCAAGAAAATGTTGTAAATGAGAAGAAATTAGCCCAATTTGATATCTCCAAACATGACACTAGCCTATTTGTTAAGTATTTGGATGAACCATGTACGTGTAGATTGAAAATAGTGAGCTGAGAAGACAAAAGCTATAACTGATATTTTGGTTCATTTGAGATAGTGGGCCTTTAAGTTCACAAAAAAAAACAGTTTGCTTTGCGGTCAGTAAAATTGCGAATATCAATTTCCCACCACCCTATTTTCATACTTTATCCAACTTATTATGTCATAGTGACTTCATATTGTGAATATTGGTACTCAATTTGATACCAATAGGGGGGGGAAATGATTAACTCTAACTATCGCGTGGTACCTAATATAGAGGAATTAGAAGCCGTAAGGGAAAATCGGGGGGGGGGGGGGGGGGCGTTCGGACTAGCGAGGGGGGCGCCAGTGTGTGTATGTGTGTTGCGATTTTAGTTTTGGGTTGTATGTGTCGGTTGTGTGGTAAATGGAATGCTACATTTGGGAATACTTTGTACATGAGTATATTTTGGTTTTATCAATAGTCATTCTTATGTTTAATAATAGTTAATTTCACAATTTAAAAAGAAATGTGATGCACTTCTTAATATGTAAAGCCACTCACATTTCAATGATTGCCGTTTTTAAACTGATCGAATTTTTCAATGTAACGTTCATTATTTACATAATTATTTATCAGATTGTTTTTGCCGTATTCTATGATGAAACAAATAAAGGGAATGATTTGATTTGATAATTACATTCCATGTACAAACGAATGGGGAAATACCTGGTCCGGAAAAGGGCACCACAAAAAATTCTACAAAAAAGTATCCAGCACCCAATTTATTGTTATATATTAATAATTTGGTCTATTCGTAAAGGCACTATCAGTGATTTTGCTAAATCAGAAAATCGCAAAAAAAAATCATCAACAATCTGGTTTGTCATGGCATGTGACAAAATTCAGGTGATCCTAACATACCCTGCAAGTGATAAGGACCGAAGCAACGTTAATAAGCCAAAATTTGATAATTTAGTCATTAATGTCATGACTGTCCGCACGCGCACGGACATTTACTATATACCAACACGTAACTGAATGGAGATTCGTATCTTTGATCTTTTGACCTGCTTTTTCTAATTTTGTCATTTTTTTAAGTGGAACAAGATAATCATGAGAATGTACAGACTTAATTCTTTACTTTTAAGCTACTCTTACGAATTTCAAATATTTTGACTCTTTCGGTAGGATCACTGATAGTGCTTTAACTCCATTAAAAAGCATTTGTTTAAACTGTATTAGGGAATCACTGTGGAGGACGCAGCAAAAATGGGCTACTTTTCAGTCCATATTGGCACTCCCTAATTTCTAAACGGATCATAAATTTTAATTTTTTTATTTCACTAATATTAATGGTCTTAGCGCAATATATATTGCCTGTGCAAAGTTTTGCCGAATTATTCCAATGGGAAATGCCGTTTTCTGGATGTACTGCTCAAGGAGCCCCCCCCCCCCACAAACACACACACTAATGTGTGTAAAAACATGTTAATTCAAATTGAGGTGGTTAAGAATGTAAACTAGAGAAGTCAAGTAATTAAAAGTACTTTGCTTTGTCGTCGTTTATCTTTTTTACTTGTGTAAATTTACAGTTTATACGCAGGCATCATTCTACCAACTAAAAGGCTAGAGTAATAAATAAGTATTTAATTTATATTTAAAAGATGGTCTAAATTATTGGCAAGTTGCTAGGTTGGTGTGGTCATCAGTGCTTTTTTTATTCCCTACATATTCAAGCTCTTAATTAATCTCAACGAATACACACCCATTTCAAGAAGTTTTTAATTAAATTTTCTTTTAGAGATACTGTAATATTTAACCTATTCTGTTGCAGAATGCAGTATAATATTGTAACATTACAATATCTTTAATAGTTACTGTGTCCTGAGACCCCGGTGAAGATACTTCAGTTCATAAGGTCTCCTTTTGGTAAACTTTTTGCCTCAAAAGCTCAATGTTAGCAAATTTCGGCTCCAAATCCGGCCAAATTTCAGTTCCTAAGAACCCTAACTTTAGGGACACAAGTTCCCAGACACCCAAGTTCGGAAATCGGGGCGCAATTCTACTGAAAAAAAAAATGAGAGGCACTCTACCGGCGAATCGGTCTGCATTGAACTGTCATTCACAAAAGGCACCCCCCCCTTTCGTTTGGCCAAAGAAGCCCGAAAGTCCGAGAAGGAAACCAACCAAACCCCAAACTCCCTCCGGAAAAGCGAAAGCCGAGAACCGCGAAATCTATTATAGATTAGGGTGAATCTTACTATTTGGAGCTGGCTAAACACGTACACTAAAATCAAACATTGGTTGGAAAATATTCCACTTCAACTTTTCAGAAAATAAACACTTCACATTCAGTGGAACCAATCTGTTCCAATACAAAAGTTCATTTCTCTGTAGAGCAGAGCAAAATTTCTAAAATAATATTAGTTTGTTTACAGAACTATTTGGGTTCTCATATGACTTCACAGTTGGTTAGTAAATACAGCCAATACAGCTCCCAATATAGGTTTTGTGGGGGGAGGGGGCCACTGGGGGGAACTTGACATTGGAAAGAGGTACGGGTATGTGTGGCCCTTTAGACCCCAATGGCGGCCCTTCAGCAGTTCCCAAGACCCCCGGTTGAAGCATAATCATTTCTTAAGGTCACCTATTTTCACCCAAATTTCAAGGCTCCCAAGCCCCCTACTTCGAGACCAAAAATAGGTCATAGGCAACCAAGTCGAGAAATCGGGGCGGCCCATCACTACCTGAAAAAAAGTTTGAGTGGGGGGAGCACTGGGGACCCCAATTGCACAATTTGGCCCTCCGCCAACCACTTGTGCCATTTTTCCATGACTTTTGTCCCTCTCCATCTACATGAGTCCCATGAATTCTCTAGTAACAGCTAGATTTAACGGTGCTTGTTGGATTAAGGGGATATCATGGAAGGGCTAAAAAGAAATCAACATATGTAAATAAGGGAAAATTACATTTCATTGCTTTTGTTTGACAAAAATGGAGTCGTTCCAAAAGTTTTATGGTCAACAAAATTAACGTCGGTTGAATGGAATTTATATGTTTTCTTGTTAACATCTTATGTATTATGTTTTCAAGCTGCGATAGTATTGTTCCACTTTAAAAATCTACATCTCAAAAAAATAATTTACCCTTTGAGTCTAATTTCACAATATCTTTTAATTAAGCACTACTTTCTAATTCAAAGTGAAAGAAAACAGGTTTCTAAAACATACAAAAATTAATAAAAAACAGTGTTTCTAGACTAAGAAACTTATATCTAAAAAGTCAATTTGAACGACCATGGCAGCAATGCAAATCATTGTTTTCAAAAAGATTTATCCTGAGGATGGGAAATAAAAGCAAATTGGAGTATACTAACACTATTGGATATGAACTAGAATTATGTGAATTAGCCCCATGGGAACTGGTTTTAAGGGGGGTTCATTAGTCAAGAAATCAAAAAATAATTATTTTGTCCACAGTGACCACTGACCCCCCCTGAGCGAGGACCCAGGCTGAAAATTTGTGACTTTAGCCAGACCACTTTACACCATCGTAAAGTTGCAATATCTGTTAAGTTTTTACAAACAATGTCTCGTAATAGGTCTAAATGTTCTGTTGAATCAAAATTCACACCGACGGGGAGCGGGTCTAATGCGTGTTCGATGCCAGTGTCTGGCGTTTTTTTTTAATTTTACCAAAATCACAATGTAAATACGAAAAATGAATGTTGAGCAATTATACAACGTTATCAGTTATTTCGAGTCAAAATATAGCTTGTATTTTTTAAAAGGATTTAGTTTTAAAAAGACTTATTTACTGGTTTATTTATTTTTTACTTCTAATTACATAAAATGAAAGATGTTGTTGGACACAGTCCTGTGATACATGGGGTGATTGATGAAACCAGTAAATGCTCGTCAGAAAATTTTAAAAAATGAATTCAAAGGTTGTACAATCGTTCTGTTATCTATATTACTCAAACAAAAAAATTGGGGGACAGGCAGATAGATAAATCTGATAACCCCTGCAATGAGAGCATGTATTGGGGTTTTTAGCAAGCCTTTACCCGTATCGGAGATCCTTAACAGGCTGCTATCACAGAATATGGCGAGTTCCATGAAAATTTATTGGCAGATGTCAGTCAGGATGATGATCCAAAATGGGGATTTTACGTGATTTTACTCAATTTAGCGTCATATTTTAACAAAATTAAGCAACTGTAAAAAATAGCTCAATTTTATTTACAGGGAAATCATTCATTAATTTTAGTCTGGCCTCTAAATTCTTCTAACGAAACCAGAGATCAATGATGCAGGGCCGATTATAGCTTTATTTAAAGTAATTTTGCTCATTAAAAAATGCTTCCCTCACCCTCATGCTGATTGGCGCACCGACCCCCCAATGAATGGCACCAAGGGTGACATGAGGGTCACTGAGGTCACATGAAGTCACAAAGATCACATCACCCCGTCCCCTCCCCAATGCCACCTTACCCTGCCCCCTTCACGATGCACCACCCTGGACACCTCCTTTAAACGAACGCACACACCCCTCCCGATGCATCCCACCACCTCCCAACACCCAACCGTCCCAAAAAAACCCCACGTTCCCTCTTACCACCAACCCTTCACGTCTCCCCTATCCCCCACCCTCCCCGCCCAACATCCACCCCTTCCCAAAACCTCACCCTTCTCTCCCCAACACCCAAGCCTTCCTCCATGTCTGGGGTTTCACGAGGTCATGGGGGCACTGAGGGTTCACTGGGTCCACCAAGGTTAAGGGGGTCACAGAGTCAAACGGGGGTCACCAAGGTCACATGGGGTCACCAAGGTCACATGGGTCACCAAGGTCAAAGTGGAAGGCACTAAGGTCACATGAGGCCAACAGTTCTGTTCTCTGTTACTTTATGAGGGTCAATCCACCATTCTAACGGTGACCTTTTTTTTTCCCCGCTCCCGCCTGAGGCCACACGACCCCCTCCCCAATGAATGGGCACCCAAAGTGACATGAGGGTTACAGGTCACTAAGGTCACAAAAGATTACCAACCCTCCCCGAGCACCCTTCCCCAACCTAGCTACCACACCCCTCCCGACTATCTACATGTCCCCTCCCAATGCACCTACCCTTCCCGATGCACCCACACCGACCCCTCACCGACGAACCCCAACCACCTCCCGACGACTCCCACCTCCCAACAACCCAAACCTCACCCCAAACCACCCTGTTCCCTACTAAACACCCCACCCTTCACTCCCCTCCCCACCCTTTACCACAACACCCACCCTTCCTCCTCTCCCCATGAACAATGGTCACTGATGGTCACATGGGATCACCGAGGTCAACAGGGGGTCACGAGGGTAAACATGGGGTCACCAAGGTCACAGGGGTCACAGGGTCAACTGGGGTCACCAAGGTCGCGGGGGTCACAAGGTCAAAATGGGTCACCTAGGCTCCCATACCAGGTCACATGGGGTCACCAAGGTCACATGAGGTCACCGGAGGTCACATGAGGGTCACAGGGGTCACCCAAGGTCACATGGGGTCACCAAGGTCACATGGGGGTAACCAAGGTCACATGGGGTCACCAGGTTCACATGGGGTCACCAAGGTCAAATGGGCGTCACCAGGTCACATTGGCGTACCAAGGTCACATTGGGTCACCAAGGTCACATGGGTCACCAAGGGTCACATGGGGTCACCAAGGTCACATGGGGTCACAAGGTCACATGGGTTCAAAGGGTACATGAGGGGTTCACAGGTCACAGGGGTCACCACGGAATGGGGTCACCACGGTCAGCTAGGGTCACCAAGGTCAACTGTTCCCGCTAAAACACCCCACCCGTCACTTCCCCTCCCCACCCTTTTCCCACACACCCCACCTTCTCCTTTCCCCATGATATGGTCACGAGGTTAAGGGTCACATAGGGTCACATGGGGCCACCGAGGTCACATGGGGGTCACCAAGGTCACATGGGGTCACAATGGTCAACTGGGGTCACCAAGGTCAGGTTGGGGTCACCAGGTCACTGGGGTCACAAGGGGTCACATGGGGTCACCAAGGTAACATGGGTCACCAAGGTCAACGGGGTCACCAAGTTCCAGCTAGGGTCACAAAGGGTCTCAACTGTTTCCGCCCTAAACAACCCACCCTAACTGCCCCGCCCCACCTTCCCACAACACCCCAACCCTTCCTCTCTTCCCATTGATATGGTCACTGACGGTCCCATGGATCACCGAGGAGGTCACATGGGGTCACCGAGGGTCACATGGGGTACCAAGGTCACCTGGGTCACCAAGGTCAATGGGGTCACCAAGCGTCAGTTGGGGTCCACCAAGGGCAACTGGGGTCACCAAGGGTCACATGGGGGCACAAGGTCACAATGGGGTACAAAGGGTCCACATTGGGTCACAAAGGTCAAATGGGATCACCAAGGTCACATGGGATCACCAAGGTCACATGGGGTCCCAAGGTCACATGGGTCACCCAACGGTTCACATGGGGGGTTTTCACCAAGGTCACATGGGGTCACCAAGGTCACATGCGGGGTCACCAAGGGCACATGGGGTCTAACCAAGGTCACATGGGGTCACCAAAGGTCACATGGGTCACCAAGGGTCACATGGGGGTCAGCAAGGTCACATCGGGGTCACAAGGTCACATGGGTCACAAAGGTAAAATGGGGTCACCAAAGTAACAGGGAGGTCACCAAGGTTCACATGAGGTCAATTCACCCACCCATCCACTACCTGATTGCACCGACCCGCGCTACTGCCTGATGACCGACCCATCCCCAATGAATGGCACAACGGTACTGAGGTCACAAAGATAACCTTACCCCCTCCCCGATTTGCACCCTCCTCAACTATCTACCACGCCCTTCCCCAAAGCACCTTTTAACCTTCCCCCTCTCGATGCAACCTACCCGACCCTCACCTACCACTCCCGACGCAACCACTCCCAACACCCCAACATTTCCCCAACACACCCAAATTTCCTCCTAAAAACCCCACCCTTAATTTCCCCCTCCCCAACCACCCCACCCTTCTCTCCCAAACCCCAGCCTTCCCGCCTCCCTAAACACTAGCCTCCTCATCATATGATTCACACACAAGATGTTATGGAATTGTCGTTTTTTCATTTAGTAAAGGAATTTGATATACGATGTATGTTTAGCGAACAGCAATTATGCATATTTACGCTCATTTGCATCCTAACCGCCATGGTATCACAAATTGAAAATGTCAAAGAAGATGCGCACCAAATGGGTTTGCATGCAGTGAAAAATTTGGCAATCGAATGAACTGTTTAAAAATAGTGTTACGCAGATTTTTTGTAGTAAGTAGATCATTGCCTATGTAAGTTGCCCGAAATACGCCGGCTACTCAGGTGGAAAACTCATTAATCTGCTTCCTTCCGGCCAAGTACATCATTATAGCCCCACTGTGAAACCCCCCAACTTGTACACAAGCTTTGTGGGAAAGGGTAAACATTTGAATGACATTAGGTCAAAAATGGTCACATGAGGTCACCAAGGTCGCAAGAGATCACCAACTGCAACCACCCGGCCCCCTCCGTTGTACCAGTTACATCATCGTAGCCCGTACGGAAAACTGGCATGCAATACGATATGTACTTAAAGGCGAAAAGATATTCCCGATGAGGGTGTACTCATTTCAAACAAATTGGTTTTGCATATTCATAATGCTTGGTCATACTACTAATACTTCTGATTGTACATACAAAATCATTAATTGCATGTATAGTAAGAAGGAAAAATCTTCAGTAGCATGTTTTTCGTTGTTTATGATTTATTAAAATCCCAAGGATTTAAAAAAGTAAGCGATGCTATTTACGCCTATAAATATAGGCCTTCACGGGAGTACCCGTTGCCACAAAACGCAAAAAATGACTACGGAACATCATTGACCATACACAACTGAAGTATTCCTATATAACAGTGTTGTAGCAAAAACACGTCGAGAAAGGTGCGCGTGGGGGAAAAAGTGGGAATTTGGGAAGCTCCTTCCCGGGAAATCTTGCACCCTCGCGGGGGAAATGAGGGGGAAGGGGAGAAAGAAAAAATTCAATGACGAGAGAAGAAAAAAAATAAAAGGATAATAAAATTTGAAGTACGAGTCGTTTTTCTCCAAACTTAAGGTGAGAAATACATATAAATAAATGAATCCCCGAAATGTCGCGTTGGTTCCAAATTTCCCTGATGATTAAAAAACGGTCTGGGAAGGAATTCCTAAGCCAGGTCTAAGCTTTCAACGAATTACTTTCTGCCTTTTTTCGATCAGGACACAGGTTAGGTATCAACCGTTCAACACCTGTAATTCTGTCACAAATCTTGGGCCAAAATCCGGTGTTGCAATATTGAAACTGAGTTCTAAACATTGTTTGTGTCCAATATCCACCGCATGGGCCATGCGTCGGCATTGGTACAGCTTTTTCAAGCTAAAATGACGTTTTGTAATAAAATAATAAAAAACACATGATGAGTATACGATTCAAGTCTAGTTAGTCATTTCTAACTGATTTTGAAAATAATATGACTTAATTACATTGTTTATTGTTGTTATATTGCAATTAACATGAATGGAAGCTATGTTACTTTGTTGTTTGGTTTGATCCATTTATACATGGGGGGCGAGGTAAGGTGGTAATTACGTGCATGGTCCGATCGGACATATGAACTGAGTAATTGTATGTTAAAAATCTTTGAAAAGAGATGGTTAACACAAAAAATACACAGAAAATACGAATAATGATTTCTGTCAATGTGTTTTTATTAACAGGAATGAAGGGGACATAAGGGGTTCTGACTGAGGGCTGAGAGCGAACTGTATATGGGAACCGTACAGTCACAAAAAATTTTATAGACTGCGAATATATGTGGGGCCAGCATGACTGGGAGGAGGGCTGGACGGGAAGCAATATCAACGAATTCACCTTGAGCTTGTGGAAATGGTTTTGCCAAAGCCAAACATCTAGTAACCATGTAAACCATTAGAGATATTGGGAATGCGACCCACGACGCACCCCGAAACAATATCCGTAAGTGCAAGAAAAAAAGTCCGAAAGAAGAGGAATGCAGCACACACAAGGCTGGGGGGGGACTTCAACTTAACGTAAACCTGCTTATTTGTATCAATTGATTCAAAATTTAGTGTGGTGTTAAATGTCGCTTTTTGAAGGTAGGCTAATCGCACTGCTAGGCCGCTTAACACAAGTCATATAAGTTTTAATCTCGCACAAATAACAATGAATTATGGACTTATTTAGATTAAATAACGATGGGGAATAATGTCTCTCAAATAAAAAGTATGTTGGGATTTCTTTCTTTAACAACGTTCAAAAGGTTTGGCTCTAAGTTAGGCTGTGTGTGTATCATAGCAAACAGGGACCCGAGGCTGCGTGTCAACGGTCACGTGATCCTCAGGGAAATCCTGGGAAATCCCAATGATTGTAAAAATGTGAGATCGATACCTGGTTGTAACCAGTGATGAGTTCATGCCATTTAATGAGCACTAGACTCTATGCTAAAGTTTGATCGTGGGATCTTTACAGGATCAAAACTTGGAGGGCTTCAATCATGAATTATGTTAATTAACAGGGCCTATATAGAATCCCAGAGAAGATGTAAATAATATACCACAAAACACGCATTTTGGACTCGACAGAGGCAATACTTCATTAGGAACACAGGAAGTTGCATGGTGCAGGCAGAGATCTTGACAACCAAGGCCGTTGTAGGTATATCATTACAGAACTCAGACAGCAAATCATTTAACACAAACAAAATTTCACTCGGGAGCAAGGGGCACAATTAGCCGCAATCCAACCACGCTCCCACGAATCGGTATGATACGATAACAAACACCGCCACTACTCGAATCTTCATAATGAAGACGGTGCAGTGTACCACAAGAGAAGTACCGGACCACCATGCGAATTTTATTCACTGACAATCGAATTCTCGCAACAAAACACCTCCAAAATGACCATTTACCACCAAAATTTCAAAATCCATCCGGCGTTTCAATCATAGATCACAGGCTTGCGAGAACTGGGACTTCAGAGCAATCACGCAAGCCGTATAGACAAAACTGTAGGGCGTTTTTTTTTAAACAGCGGGCCCAAAAACGGCAAATTCTGCCACGCGATGGCAAAGGCTTCTAATTACATTAAAGGCCAATCATGAAGTTTGCGGGATTCAATCAGGGCCGTCGTCTAGACATTTGTCAGGGGGGGGTAAGTGAAGAAATGTATTGTGCCCGTAAGAGTAAGGTAAGAGTATTGGAAGCGTCCTGTGAGCGAAATATAAAACAATACAACTAACCGCGCACGGTTCGGGCCCAATTAAGGGCCGTTGAAAAATGTCATAAGTAGATGCTTACAATATTTTTTTTTGATCGTTTGAACGGCACACCGCAAGTGCCTTACACAAACCGGGCGCCAAACGGGAAAAACCCTGAAGGGGGTACAGGGGCCCGCATTGGGCCCTGGAGGGGTGAGGGGCAGAGGCCATGCGGGGGTCCAGGGGGGGAGCCCCGGAAGTCTGGGATTTAAAAGCTATTCGAACTTCAAAATACCACGTATGAGGGTAAATGTAACCAATTCAAAGTAGACACGAGTAAGACTGGTTCTAACTTTGCTCACTGACGGGCATATACATGTATAAGCTTGTGTACGGCCAAAGAGAATTGCATGATAGCGAGCGCCAATGTCTGTAATGGGTGGGGTGTAGGAGCAGTGACCCCTTGGGGGCCAGGGGCGCAAAGCCCCCCGGAAACAAAGCTTTTGGATTTCAGTATCAGAACTTCAGATTACCCTTTTTGAGGTAAATGGTAACCAATTCAAAGAAAAGACTGGTTTATACTTTGCTCACTGATAAGGCAGATAGTCATATAAGATTGACATCGAAGGGGAAACTATATACAAATAGCTAGCGCCAATGTCCTTAACGGATGCGGTGCATAAGCAGAGCCCCTGCCGGAGTCCAGGGCGGAGCCCCGGGAGCTTTTGGATTTAGCTATTGAAGAAAGGTTTATTTTGAGGGTTAAGTATAGTAATTAATTTAAATTAAAAATTAAACCACAATTTATAGTGTGTCATTATGTAAGTTTATGATGCTGGGGGCTGGCTGATCCCTACCAATTTTTCTTGACCACTTCCGTTATACTGGTATAGACCAACTTGGCTCCCCTGGTGTTTTCTCAAATTTATTCTACACATTTTGATCACATTCGTCAAGTAATTGGTGGCACATTTAACAATTCATTGATACAGTTGTACGTTGGAACCAAAACTAAGTGGCTTGAGGGGAAGCCACATATTTGTGATATTAGATTAGTAAGGCTGAGGAGTTCAATCTCATGCGTTATGATGCGTTATCTTGGGTTGATTATGACTTCCCATTCTATTTTTTTTTCTCTTAGCTGTGCCCTCTGTCTTGCTTTGTGTGGTGCTTGGGTACTAGTTCATGATCTATCGTGACATTTTCGTGATTCTCTTTTTGAGGATCGCTGGGGGGGGGGTGTTCACCACACACCCCCCATTGGCGACGGGGCCCTGGGGTCAATATGATATGCTTTGTTAACAGAAGTTTGTTACATTTCTTGGTTTTTTTAACATCAAGTATTTAATGGACAACAGGCTCCTTCCGCTCCCAAAAAACGTTGCATTTATGCCTATTCGCGTGTAGGCACCATGAATGACAAATCCAATGGCACGGGCGTACAATCTCCGTGGCATGAGCTTATTTGGTTGGGAAACTCCGTAAAAAACGCCATTATCTCGGCCCTTCGGCATCATGTTCGGAAGTAAAAATGACCACCCATTGAGCGTACATCCGTCTTATTTTAAATAAAAACATAATGCAACCACGGGGCAATCTAGTAATTGTTATTTATTAATTGCAATTTACACACAAAGGTAAAGAAATTCGCAAAAACGTAGCTTAGCGGTAGAAAATCACACAGAGCGGTTGGTTATCTTTGGAAAGTTGCCGAATTGAGCAGTCACGCCATGGTTTTTCACATGTTGTACAAAGTGTTCAAGGAGGTCAATCCCATATGCTCATTACAGATCGACTACAAGCTATTGAGGCGTAAGCCGAAAACGCACTGTGGTGTGAAAGCTGTCCGACATGAGCAGAAGATAATAGGTGTGAAGTGTGTTAGCTTTGACTACTGAAAGGATGCACTTGGATATTGATGGAAATTTGAAGTTCTTAATCCAGTTACATAATAACTCCATGGATTAATCTCCCCTCATAAGGCCAATTCTCCCTAGCTAATCCAGGGTCCTTTTCTAATTATCCGGTACGCTTGGCACACGCTTTGATCCGAAGCGATTATATTTCAGCAGAGAAAAAATCAAGACAGGATCCTGAAGAGTTACTTGTGAATTTCTACCTCGAATCCAACTGAATAAATACAAATCAGAAAAGTTCCCTTTGGGATTTGCTGGCAGGAGGGTGAATCTTACTTCAAGGGATGTTTCAGAAATAACAACATCCAATGTTTGCCACCTTTCCTTCCATTTGCTTATTATTTTGAAATCAGCAGCTTTAAACTTGTTGTAATTATTAAATTAAATGCCTATTCTAATGATAGGCTAAAAATTATGGGCAAAATTGATTGATTATTCTTTTTCAGCTTCTTTGAAGGGTCTTTTTCCCAACGGGCTTCAGAAAAAACATGTGGATTGTTTTTCCATGCAATTGCACATAAAACTAACATAGTATGATATTCACCTAGTAATGCTTTAGGTAACAAAATCTACAATGCAGGGCCACCAGGAGTTGGCCCAGGCCCCTGAAAATTCAGAACCTCAGTTTTAGAGAAAAAAAATGCAAATTGTTTTATTAATTTTTTATTTGTGTCATTTCATCAAAGGTTTTTCGAAGATGCATTCTGAGGTGTTGCATGCTTTATTCTGGGAAATCAGAATGGCGTAGACTGAGGCCTCACCTGAAGATCAAAAACAATTTAAAAGATTCTATTTGTTCTTTGATGTGAACCAGAACCTATCATGTACATTAAAGAAACATGTGTTGTAAGTATGTGTATTAATAAGCGATAACAACTTATTAATAGCTGAAGCCTCTTAAAGGGAAATTGTTGTTGGTTACATTGATTTCTCAAATTTAGTGACAAAAGCACCAAAGTATGTCATACAGGCAAAGACCATAAGTCCACTTAATCTAGCACATTTCTACACCTAGACCATGAGATAATCATTAAACCTTACATTTACCAAATCAACTCAAAAGCAGATCATGTAATTTAGATTTATTTTAAATTATTTAATCCAAATTTGGAGCTTTTATCTTCATTTGCAATAAAAGAACATTTGCACTTGATCTATTTCACATCTTTGAGAGATGTTTCTAAAAGGATCATGATATACTATTGATTCAAAATTGCACATCTCTTTATATTTCCTTTACTTTTAAAATTTAGTGTTGCTTAATTATTTTTAATCATAAGCACATACATGAAACTTAAAGGCACTTAGGCCACAAAAAAATGGTTGTATTGGAGTAACTCACCCGACCCTAATTTTGAAAATCAAGCCCTGTACAAAAGTATACCTACCCTAATTTTTTTTATTGATTTTCAAAAATCTTATTTTTCAAGTTGTTTTTACCATGATTTTTAACCGATTTTCTCAATTTTTTTTGTGTTCTGGTGTAACTTTGGCAACTTCCTTTAAGATTTTCAATATTAGAGTCAAAAGTATCAATATTAATAACATTACATAGACTATGTGTGATGATTTGATGTAGTAATTTTTTTTTTTTTTTTTTTTTGCATTATTAAAAAAAAAAAAAAAAAAAAAGCCGCCCGCCCCACCCTATTTGAAAATTTCTTGTTACTCCAATACAACAATATTTTTTTGTGGCCTTATAAGTAGTGATTTGCCAAATCAGAAAATCGAAAAAAAATTATCAAAACACATAATTGAATGGAGATTTATCTTTGAATACTGCCGATTTCTTCCTTATTTTCATTTTTCATGTGGGAACATGACCTATTCCAAATTTTACAGACCTATCCTTCCACTTTTGATTTACTCTGGGGCAAATTTGCAAATATTTTGAACTCATTTGGGCAGATCACTGATAATGTGTTTTTTTTTTTTTTTTTTTTTTTTTTTTTAAAATTTTGAATTCAATGATATAACATTGTATGTGGCACACAATGTTTGAACCTGTAAGATTATATGATATTTGAGTAGTAACCCTCATTTAAGTCTGTTTCCTTACTATAAAGGGCTCAGAAGAATTTGCAGCCTAGATATGTCAGCAGCAGTAGCATGTCAACTTGATTATGATAAATTTGCAATCAATAAAGTGAAAATGATATGGAGTGCCATATATATGCCACACACTGACTGTGTGCCATATTAGCACTGACTGTGTGCAAGTGAGTATCATTCTACATTGCACGATTCCAATTAACGTGGAATTAAATTAATCGGGTATCAATAGGGTCATTTGTGTCCATAGAATACCTAAAAAGTTTTTTTTTTATATCCTAGCCTAAATTATGCATGGGTGCCTATTAAACATACAAACTTCTATAGTCTCTGCAAGAAATTCACAAGTTTGTATTCTCTGTCGTAATGGGTATATTTTAAATACAGCACAGGGCCTATGGGGACAGCGATACAAGCATTTGATATAACACCAAAATACAAGATCAGATCAACTGAAAATTTTGGGAATACATTTTTAAGACACCTTGTTAACTATATAGACAGCATTCAAGATCTGACTGCGTTTGGAGGACCAAAAGGGAGTAAAAACGAAAGTTCAAGAATTTTGAATTGAAAAAACAACTTTTTCTGGGGTAAAATTGTGTGTAAAAGGAACTATCTGGCTTTAGAAATGCAAAATTAACCTCAGATTAAATGGCTTACACCTCATAATAACAAACCTCATGATATCCGAATAGGGAAAAAGAGAAACATGCTAAAAATAGGAACAACAATAATTTTACTGATGAACCTGTCAAAATTATTTAACCATAGTAACATAAGTAAGGTATTCTTACATTGGAATATGTTTAATAAACTGTATTAATTCATTCTTGATACTAAGTAAGTAGTAATCTTGATGGTATTTTAAGTGGATTTGGTATGGATATAGATGCTTTTTTTTTTTTTGTTTTTTGTACATTTATTTTAAACGACTTATTGCCGGAAGGAAAAAAAATGATTGATAAAAATTCAAACTCACAAAATGAGGAGTCTAGGACTCTAAATAAATTGAAATGTTGTAGGGGGAGGTATTGGGCATAACAAGTTCATATTTTAAATCCCATAATTCCTGGAATTGTGCGTTTGAATTTTTATCAAATCGAATAATTTTTCACGCATGCAGAAAAATTAAGGTGGGTTAGGCGTAACATTTTGCATTATATTTTCTTAGTAAAAGAGTATTCTGTTCAAACTTACTACCTATGTTTGCTATTGCATTTCTGAACAAAATGACACACAAATATATTCATATGGGGGTTTACCTTTGTGAAATTATGGTATTTTGAAGTCCGAAATTGGACAAAAACCTCAAATTTTGAGTACAATTTTATCACTCCAACATACAATTTCAAGAAACTCTAAACAAAAAACAGGGACGGTAGTTTGAACAATGGCAAACATATTTATTGTAAAGATAGGAGATAGGTGAATAATTTAACATAAATTTAAAAAGTACCAACAAACTGGGATCCATTTTGTTGAGATATGGTCATTCCAAATAGACATATGTCAAATTTTTTGTCACTCAAAAAAGGCCGAATTTTGGGCCAAAAATTGGCTAAAATATGGATCATAATCTCAAAAAAGTGTGTGATTTGCACCATTTTAAGGGCCAAACATCAGAAACTGCAGTAATTTTACCCTAGAAAAAATTCATTTGATCCTATTTTTAGGTGTTTTCACATCGAAATAATTTTTTCACACCCGTGTCCGCCAAACGGCAAGTCAGAATCTTGAATGTGTCATAAAACAGATTGAAGGTGCTAGGAAATTGTAAAACACAAAAAAAAAAAAAAAATTGCACCTAAATGCATTTTTTAAAAAACATTAATGTTTAATATGAACAAAAAAAAGACCAACACCCAAGAAGCTTATAATATCAACAGAAAACTGTAAGTTGCCACTTTTGGCAATAGGGACATTTTATTATCTGAAGGGATGAAACCAAGCTTTCCAATCAAGTTTGACTGGAACACTGAATTATACTTTTGAAGATGTAATAAAAAATGTACATTTTTCTTTATTATTTTCTTTATATTTTGTAACGAAAAGATATATCGTATTTTGATTTGACACATCACATTTATGTTGTTGACAGGGTTTTACTCTTCCAATTTAATCTAGTATCTAATTTGCACATCTTCCTCAAGCATGAATAATAACAGCATTCAGGTTTGACTACTTTGGCCCCTCACGTATCCTTAAGGAAAATTATGTTTACACAAATGTCTTATGCCCCCTGCCCCCCCCCTTTTCCAAGGTATTGCAAAAGCATAACCAATAAAAACATTAATCTATTAATAGGTCTCTCGTACATCCAGAATAAAAAATAAAACTTTGCACTCATCTCTAGATTGATCATGGGATGCTGTGGTGCAGTTGTAATGTTCGCATGAACCAGTCCCTATGCAAATCCAGAGGCTATACAAACTAGTCACAGAATTACATGCTTTCATCCATCCGTGAGGTAATTCTATCGCAATGTACATGAGGTATTTTATGGAACATAAACATGTAGGTGGATATCCCCAAAAGACCTTGATTTAACATCCCAAAGCTGCTTCCTTTCTTTCTTTGATGACAGTGACTATATTAAACATTAGCATAATGAAAGAGATAAGGTAAGGCAGACACCTTGGCTGATCAAAATGAATAGGACCTGCATTTATATTTAGGCCATGATGCGTTTGTGATTTACGATCTTTTCGTGGCTCCGCGCTGGGGATACTTACTTCCTTTACTAAAATTTAAAAATATTATGCAAACCAGGAAAAGCTGTATCCCCAAATGAAAAAAGTGCACATTATTTAGAAAAATGAATAAAAATGTCGGCTCAATTTACTCCCAGAACGTCAGTGACCAATGTGTATACGTAAACTCAAGCCAACACTAGAGCTAGCTGATTCAACAAGCAACCTAAAAACACTTCAGATCTCTTATCAAACCGGGTAGGCAGGTCCATTGTTACTGCCTACACTGTTGAAAAGATTTTAAGATATATAAGGTGTTATGACTTCGACGTATTGAGCTCTAGTATCGTTCATAACTTAAAGGGGGAAACATATCACCTCGCTCATGATTTAAAAATGTAGGTCGCTGAATTACCATTTGCCTTTACTTGGTAAATTGAATAGGAAATAGGGTTGTAAAGACAATAACTTGCGGATCTAGGTTATGCACAAATTAGGTCAGGCCTTGCCATGGGCTTTTTTCATGAATTTGGTTTCCCTTTACATGTTCTTTTGAAAAAAAATATTAATCATATGGTCAAAGTTAATTGAAACACAGTAGAATCTCAAGATTTCTTTTATCGCGAAACGAGGAAAGAAAGTGCCCAATGCGGCAAGGAAAATTAACATTCAAAGTCTAGTCAACGCGTGCCACATTAACAATAGACCAGATGTAAAAGAATGTGAAGTGGTCCCTGGCGATTATTGATTTCATTAGCTCCATTGTAGCTTGAAGCATGTTGAGGTATGTGTATATCCATTTCACTGATATTCGGGAAAATAAATTGAGTTGACTTTATTATTTTTTTAAAAATGTGGCCACTCTTTCATGTGGGACACAACTTTTGTGGTTAGCTAATATTGCTTTAATTTTAGTGAAGAAAATAGTAATCCCCAGCGTTGGAACACGAAAATTTAAATAAAGCCAAACATTGTATTATGTACCATGGCTTATAGCAATGAAGATGGAAATATCTTGTTGACAGGTTGTAAGAATTAAATTTAAGCCCAGAGGTTGGCACCCTTCCCAACTTTCTATCTGATATCTTCCAAGGTCTTTTTACAGGCATACACTCGAGTGTGATCAATACTAAATACCTGCCATTTGTCAGTTGTGTCATTATCAAGTGTTATACCTGCCAGATCTAAACTGTGGCAGCTTTGCAGATGGGGCCTTTTTGCCCTAAACCCTCGATTAGATGATGGTTTGCAAAAGATAGCTTTGTCTTATGCCTGTTTCTGTTATATGATGCGAGTACCGTATTCGACCTATTAGCGCACCTCCCCTTATAAGCGCCTGCCCCCTCGGACCATTTTGCGACTTGCAACCATTTCTCAATTAAGCGCCCCTTCATTTCGGAGAGGTTCACTGCATCTGAACATTCCACTTTGAGTCCGATTTTTTTTTATTGTATTAGTATCTTTCGGTGTATTTCTCAGGCTAATCTTTTCAAGGTTATATTTAACACCCTGCAACCATGGTAAATACATCCACACTGTACTAGCCTATCCGGCTGTGAATGTTCAGCGAAATCTGTCAATCATGCCATGCATCTAACTGGTCAACGGAAATATCTTTGATCACATTCGACATTCATTATGACGTGTTATATTATTATCAAACGTGTACCGGCTTTTCATGATGACACGTGCGATGTGACCTTCCTAAATACCTCAAAATAAAGTTCCCAAGCTTCACTCATTCCTTCCTGAAATTACTTCCAATAATGTTTGTACGTTGAGATTTCCAAATTAAAATTTTGAAGGATTTTGACACGATATTATTATGTAAGTTTTTTCTGAACGTACGCGACACTGACCTCCATCTCACTCCCTTTTCTTGACCTGCCTATAGCGACTTCACAAGGCCAAGGCGTGCTGAGACATGAATACTGCTTAATTGTTGCACGCTGACCGGCGGCATTTTCCCATGCAAATTTGTTCTAGGGTTATACCATTTTTGTAGGGGCGGGAAACAATTTTCTGATGTCTTTGTCAACATTTTTGGTTTATTATACCCAATGATAAAACCTATTAATTGATATTACTGGAGCAAATATTACACATCGTACATATTACAGCGTTACAATGTGATCGAAAGAAACGCCCGGGGCACGTGATATAGGCTACGTATTATTTGATAGCGTACACAAACAAATCCTCCAGGGCCCTTTCCAGAAAATCAAGATGCAGAAAGACCATGTCTAGATTGACACGTGTTTATGGGAGGATGGGGATTTCCCCATTGCATATCTAAATTGGTCCTATACCATTTTAGGAAGTGATTCCTATTTACTAAAGTAGTTCCATGTATTGTTTTAGTTTTGTTGTTTTATTGTCGCAATTCTCTTTGATTATATTTTTAGTCTAGGTGTAATAAAAGTTCCCGACATTACAGCCTGTACATCAGGTTTAGCGGGACTTTTTCCATCACCGTCATTGCCGCTGCGTATCTATTGCTACACATGACGAATCCCCGATTTTCTTTCTGCTGGCGGCTTTCGGGTTTAATTCTCCCTTGGTCGTGCACCCTACTGTAATCATGCCTGTTATGACCTAACGCGAGTGTTGCTCACGTTGGAGGCCTCCATACAAGCACAAAGATATTATTAGGTCTCAAATCTGTATACTATTCTGCTAGGATGTCATTTAAGAAAAATCCTTATTATTTTAAAGTAAGTTAAAGCATTGTGAAGGCTAAAAAACGTACCCAGCTTACGTAGAATTTAGGTGTAGCAGGGTCGTGTTGTTTTAAGCTTTCTATAGGGATTTTGCGGTCACAGTACTTCCTCAAGGGTACGCAAAATTAGCGCCCCCCCCAACACATGACTTAAGCGCCCGTGCGCTAACTATGTCGTAATTACGGTATGCAATAATGCATGCTATGCTCACTGGGACTGTTTGCATGTGCCTTTCCAAAAGCACTGTTGTTTGTAAATGGAATGCTATGTGATGCCGTCTGTATGATACTCATCACCCACAACACTCAATGCAAATCTGGTTGAAGATTTTCATCAAGTTTATTATTTGGTGTATTTCTTTGTAATCAATTAAATGAGTTGTGAAAGAATTTGTATAAACATTGAGTGTTGTGTCTTAATTTTTCATTCTATTTCCATTCAGATTTAATGCTTTATTTGTGATTAACTTAAAAATGGCTACATTGGGTTGATTTATGTCTAAGGTCCAAAACAATTTAGGTTAAAGACCAAACCAATTTTAAGTTATTTGCTAAGTTAAAAACATTTTATCTGTATGTGAATCAGAAATACACAATAGCGATAACAGTTTTTGTTCTGACAACAGGCATCCCATAATAATTAGTATGCAATCAGGGCACATGTGGTCCAGTGGATAAAGCACCCAACCCACACTTCAAAGGTTTGAGTTTTGAGCCCCCTCTTTGGTCAATTGTTTCGTCCTATATGACTCTTTACCCCCAATACTTCCTCTCTACCCAGGTGTATAAATGGGTACTGCATTATTCACTGTTGGGAAGGTACCCATACTTGCTGTTGATGTGTACACTCCCCCTACTGCAGCATATTATACTTCCTCTTCTCTTAAAATGAAAGAGTGAAAAATCACTCTGCATTTCGAGTTAGTTAAATTAACTCTAATTGAGTGGCTTTTAGCTCTAAAAGAGCGAAAAAATGCAACCTGACACCTTCACTCGCGGTTAACAGAGATCACTCTCTACCGATTGGCTCAAAATGCCACTCTCCTTCGGAGTGAAAGCCCACTCTGAACTCTTATCGATCGGGTTTTAGCTCTAAAAGAGTGAGAAAATGCTCACTCTTTTGCGGAGTGAACTAATAGCCAATCGCCGCAAATCGCGTGATTAGTTTCGAACAACATGGCCGGACATTAAGTTAGACCCGTCGCACACGGTGGAACGAAGTTGAAATTAGTGAATGAAATCATATAGATATCTTCACGGGTGAGTATTATTGTATGTGTCGGTCACAGAGTTCATAGCTTACAGCAAAAGTGTGGAAAAGCCTTAAATGTTATTTACTGAATTATCACTCGTACATACGGGACTAGTCTGCGCCAGGCTCCACGGCCAGGCTAGGCTTACAAATGCGCAACCACAATAATGCTGTCACGGGCATGCTGATACCGTGATCATACACATCCTCATGCCCCGAATCATGCCACATGATGCGCCACAAGAATTCAATTTCGTCACGATGCTATGAATTATGACCACACTCAATATAATCCCACCAACAAATTCCTAAGATCAACACCTCTATAGAGGGGACTAGTTTCATCTAAAAAGGAGTTATCAGTTCACTCTTTCCTTAGAGTTTTTGTTCACATCTTTATTTTGAGTGGATTCACTATAAAGAAAGATGCGTCACTCATCTGGCTCTTTTTTGGAGTGAGATTTCACTCTTTAGAGTGGTTTTTCACCTCTTTCGTTTAAGAGAGATGGTGATGGGCTCCAATCGCCACTCCTGTTCCTGTCACAAGCACACGGTACAACCTTTTTTTTTATACCCTCAATACCCCAAAATGTTTTTATTTTCACCATGAAAATCAAACATTAGGATTAGTTGGTTTAATACCCAGCTTTAAAATACTGCCACCGGTCCCATGAGAATGTTTGACATAAAATAGACTAACCAAAGTGAAAATTACCTAGTTGTCTGTTATTACAAGCTTAGTTTTTGCAACAGATTAACCTCCCTTCAAAAAAGCACTTGATCTTGTGATTTTGGAACCAATAGATAGCAGTGGTCCTTCCCTTTCTATGATATCAAAATAATCTCGGCATTAACAGCATCACAACGATTCATCAAAACTGAGGCAGCAAACAGCCAATTTCTGTATAGACCACAGCTGTTTGGAAAGTCTCATTTATATGCAAAACGAGGATAAACAAAAAATGTCACCGGGCGACACACTTTTGAACAACTGATTTGGAGTATTTATGCCACTGAATACATCTGTGTGGAATTTGAATGAAATTTCATTGCGGGCAAACTGATTTTTCATAAAAATCTCGTTTTACACGTCTTCTATGTGAAATAGGCCATATCGAGGGCTCTATAACATACAAATTATGACCTTTGTACGCCTTATGGCAAGATTTCTGCATTTGGATTTTTCTGATTTTTTGAGGCGGTAATAGCTCTTGCAGCCCCTACTTATATCAGCTTCAAATTGTGTCCTCCATTGTTTTTAAAATTGCTCTAAAAATAACAGAGTCAATTTGCATGGGGTCAAACGCTGTGAGACACAGAGTGCTCAAGCAGAAAAAATTCAAAAACAAAATATTGACTAATCAGATTTTTATGCCGGTTTTAGCTCTAATCACCAGCAACTACTGATCTTCGCTGCCTAGCGAGAGCGAAGAGGCTATAAAACCAGCTTACCTAAAATGTCTTGGTTTTTCTAAGGAGAAAAAAATGTGTCGGGTACGATTCCTAGGACAACCCTGTAGATCCTAATAATCACAGACAGGTGCATTTTCTTTTTGCATCCTCTCTGTTCTGCTTAGTAGTGACTGCCACCATTGGCTTGAACCACCTGTCTGGTAAAAGCATTTGTTGTGATAATAAGCATGATCAAGACAAGAATCATCAAAGGGAGGATTTGATTTCACACTATGCCATCCAATAAGTCATATCCCTGATTTATCCATCTCTAATGGTCTGCCTACTTACCATCATGATGCAACATGACCCCACACATTTTCACTTGTAAGCTTGATTTGTTGCATAGGGTGTTGGGCTTTGGTAGTAAAAGCACCGTCATGGTTATATTTTACTCATACTCACACATCTATTACAGTTTGGAATGTTGTGTTAAAAATTAGTTTTGTCCATTGTGATGACTGTGAAAGTCTGATACAAACCGGAAACCACTCACCCCACACAGTATTATCCATGATTTATTTTGTCTGACAAATGACTCTATTTTCAACATTAAGTTCAGAATGTTCAACAAACATCAAGTAGTTGTCAATAAAATTTCAATACAGTGACTGGCGAAGACAACGACCGCAGCTACAAGCTACCACACATTAGATCGACAACAACACCTCACAGCTGTATCCACTGTACACTGTAATACAAATTAGAATATTCAATACCTCAAAAACTTGTTTTTAAAGGTGCGTGTTCCGATTGTCTTTGGGACCCTTTGAGTTAACCGAAGTAGTATCGATTTTGATAGCAGATGAAGGCCGTATTTTTCTTCCTCATTGTCATCCTTGAAACTTTGAGCCCTCATCCATTTCATTCCCAACGATAAAAACAAAAATGACGAAGTATGGTTAACCTCATTATTTACTAGCATACAGTATGATAGTTCCGTTGCAAATTGCATTATTATTGCTTCTAACATCAAAACGCGTTTGGGTTTCCCACGGTAAATGATGGGCCGTATGTGTACTGCCAAGCTCTCTATCAATGTCGAAACACAATATCATACATCGGAACAAGCACCTTCAAGGTCCTAAGAACTTTATCATTGATAAACAAGTTTTGCTGCTAAACAGAATGCAGTACACATTGACATACCAGGCAAACAATTTGTTATATGTTTCTATGCAAATTGACATCCAGATGAAAAAAACCCTTTGACCTTTTGTGTTATAACAACTTCAGGCTGTCCTCCCCTGCCTTCGTGCCAAATTTCAGCCCATCATGTCACAGCATAACAAACAAGAATAGGCTTTAAAAAGACAACCATCGCCTTACGAGATGTTAGTACTTAATATGTTATGTAATACTTGAGATCATAGGAAACCCTCTCGTAATTAGAGAGATGATATACCACAGTATATATTTCAAGCATCAGCCATACTCTTCATCAACCATATTCATGCATCAACCTTTATTTTGACTACCCCCCACTGGTTTGGAAATGCCATCCTTTAATTTCCATAGTAGTGCCCCTGGTTATGAATGCTGGAACATTTGGGTAGTTTTCAATCAAAAGATTCTTAGGTATTTTAACCACAGTCCATGCACTGAGATTACAAAATTCAAACTTACAGAAACCGGTTTTAAAACAATGATTGTCACTATGAGGCAATGAAGTATCAGACTCCTATGGCACATGGTTCAAGTTGGCTTCATTACAGTGTAATTTAGAAAACACACTCCCTGAGTGTTTCTTGTATATATGAGACCTAGAATACACAAGATCCGTTCATGTCAATGCATGTACAAGTACAACCCATGAACTGTGCCTTTGGTTGATGAGCATATGTAACTCATAGTTGTGCTATCTGGGCATTGTACACATAATGGTACTCCTCAAACCAAAATTGGGGGTTCATATCATCCATTACATGTCCAATGACTGAGAAGTTACCA